>JAHZMV010001903.1:0-11311 GCA_027743765.1 Coecobrya sp. COE2
CTCTTGCGTCAATTCATTTTTCACAAGTTCTCGCATTTCCCCAATGGCCAAGTACTGCTCCTTTGTCAACTGTTCCACGGTGAGTGGACTTCCCTGGACCAAGCCAAGCGAGATTACCATCCCAATAAAAATCACACTGGGAATCATCATGCTTTCAAAATGTTTTAAAATTCAATTTACAGCAAAAGTAAAATAACTTGTCAGCTCAACTGCCAAATTTCGTTTGTAGAAAATGATTCGTCTGTGAGCAGAAGTCAGGCCTATTTATATGGCTCTAACTTAGAGCCTCTAAGAAAATGCTAAAGACAGGCATTTTGTTTAATCCTTTTACATGCCGTCAAATATTATTATCATACTTTGTTGTACATAATATCACAAGTTTTTATCTTCCTGGTTATACTGTATCCTTTCTACTAAATTCAAGGGTTTTATTGATTTCCTGGATATTTAGTGCCTTTATTCGTAAAGATATTGCAGAGGTTAAGGACTTGGTAAAAACTGGTGTGAAGTATAGTACATATATGAGCATTTATTTTAATCTCCAATGGACTTACTGACAGTAAGTAAGTAATGTTAGCCTAGCGTATAAAGAACCTTTTTGTATTTTGTAGCAAGCTCATTTTTATCTTGCTGTATCTATTCTACATACATAATATGGGCTATTCATTCACAAAGAAATAATATTTCATGTTCTTTAGTGTTTTTAAACTTTTGAAACAAGTATATACACTTGCACAAGTATTTTTCTATTGCGCGTTGAGCTTTTAGAAAAGTCTAATTTTAAACAAGCCTAGAAAAATTACAAGTACCCGAAATTTTTCCAAGCCTCTTTGTACAGGACTGCCTATGTGTTTACATGGTACATATTTTTAAATATGGTTTTCAACATGAGAATTATGAGATATCTTCAACAATGAGCATATTATTCAGGAACGTTATAAAATGATAAAATAATCATGTGGTTAACAATAATAGCCCAATTGAGAGAAAAGTCTTTCGACGATAATGACTATAATGTAATTCAATGTTAATCCTTTATTACTGGTTAATGGTAATATACATATTATAGATAATAAATGTTATGTATAAAGATTAGGAAAAAATTTGACAGTCTAATGTTTTAGCTACAGATAATGCACAAACAATTAATTGGAGCAATATCATTAGTAAATACAAAAATTGGAAATATGAGAGCTCCAGAAGCTAAGGTTTCGAAATAACAATGCCAAATTTTTCAAACACTCCAATACTCTCCAAATATTTAAGATCTCTGATCATAACTTGACTTGTAGACTCGATATTATCTTCATTGTAAGAAGGAACCAACCGGGTAAGTTTATGACTAGCGAAAAAATTGGCACTATCCTCCAAGTACTTTTGCAGCCACTTCATAGACGGTGCATCGTAATTACTAATCATTGCTGATTCCTTTTCCTCGTACATTTTCCTGAATGGAGCCACCGGTGAAGATTCATCCTCCGCCCTTAGTATGGCTATAAACTCTTTATACTCAACAGGCTTAACATCAATGCCAAATTCTCGCTCAGCAATCTCCACCAGACTCTGTTCAAGTTCTACATTTCTCAGCGTTAGATTATAAACGTCAAGGGCAGCCTTTGGATTGAAGAAAATTTCCAAAGAAATGCTGGGGCACTGATCCACCGGCAAAAGTGGAACTGGTGTGGGCAAATCACGAATATACCCCAGCTTCATAAAAGTCAGCCATCGCAGCACCAAGTGATTCCATTCATGATCACATCTACCCGTTTTGCTGTCGCCGGCAATATAAGGAATTCTAAATACTTTGCAGGGAATACCCCGCTCCACAGCGTGCTTCATTAACTGCTCTGATATGTGCTTGCTCAGTGGGAAGCCCAAATTAAATGTGAGATAATCAAAAGTCCACACGTCCTGCCAACCCTCAGAGAAATGGCCAGTCGCTTCATCATAGCCCGTTACGTTTACGATTGTGCTTGCGTAGTAAAAATGCTTTAGAATTTTCGCTGTCACAAATTCCAATGTAAGGATGCTTCCAACAACGTTTTCTGTTCGTAAATGCGCTTTTCGGGTTTCAGGAGCCTTGTTATATTGTCCTGGACAAACTTGGCCTTCTTTAGTGTTAATACATTTTCATAAATGGTTTGACTAGATGCAGTTGGCAAAGCTTTGCCAATGAGCGGATGCATTTGCGGTTGTGCGGAGGAATCTTGATCCAAACTGGCTTTCGATTAAATGGGTAGAATGGTAGAGACACTCGTTGTCTCTGATAAAAACGATCAAATCCTTTCCAATCAATCTCACCCTTCCATTCAGATAAGTAGAGTTTACTCAAACTGTCTAGCATTGTGACCCATTCTTCTCCTTACGACGAAGAGATGGCAGACAAGTCACACATTGCCCCTCAATATTCATCATGGCCAGAGCTGACAATACTGGATGTGAGATGTGATCCAACGTCCACGAATAAGCTACACCCTTCTCCTTGAACAACCTTCCATGCGTCAATAAAGTTGACCTTTTCACGAGTATGGCGAACCCAGTACTCTGCATCAATTTCAGAGATCCTCATCAGTATGTTTTATTAAAAAATATTTTAGCTTGAATCTGTTAACAATAATTTAATTTATAACCGTCAAATTGTTAATACAAATGGTATAAAAATGACAAAGCCATATTAAATATTTAAAATAACTGTTTTAGATGACACAATAATTCATTTCAAATTTCAACTATGTATATTGACTACTTAAATAAATAAAATAAGTACAACTTGATTGTTTCAAAAGACTAGTAAAAGCTCCATAATTGATAATTCATATAGGCTTGTCAATTAAATACTATTAAGTGAAAAAAACCTTACAAAGCTAACTAAGATCTTTAAATAAATACCTGCACTGCAGTGATTAATAAAAAATAGTACACTTCTTAAAGTGGTATGTCATGGAAAAACAAAATAGAGAGTGATTTGATCACGGTTATAATAAATACAGTGGTGGAAAAAGTTATACAGTTACCCGAAGAACAACTACGTTGCACTCAATCTTGTTACTACTTCTTCGTTGACGAAGATGGCGTCATGTCGCTGTACATTTTCAGAGTCAGAAGCATCATCTCTTGCGACGATTTTGTCTTGAAGACGTCCTGGAAAAGCTGAGATCCTTCCAGTTCCTTGTATTTCCTACGTTTAAAATAGTTATGGAATTAATGCTCATCCCAAAAAGCTATAGCTATCAATCAATTAGTAATACGTAATCAATTTTTAACTAACGGAGCAAGAACATTAATGCATTTCTCTTTCAGTTGCTGGTTATCTTGTGCAATTTGAAACAGGACCAGTGCCACTTCCATCTCATACCACTCGTTCTGCTTTTCTGTAAGAATATCCGTCATGAGTTCCTTCAGCTTTGCAATATCGTACTTGTCCCCTGCTCGATATAGTTCCAGGGCAATGGTGCAATTGGAAAGGGCCTCTTTCACCTCTCCACAGTACAAATAGTCCAACAATGCCCTTACACTCTCACTTGACATGTCTTTGATTTC
Organism: Coecobrya sp. COE2; assembly: GCA_027743765.1. NCBI lineage: Eukaryota > Metazoa > Arthropoda > Collembola > Entomobryomorpha > Entomobryidae > Coecobrya > Coecobrya sp. COE2. The sequence goes on from JAHZMV010001903.1 coordinate 3,541, forward strand.
GATTTTCCCTTCACTTCCCTCCTTAAATCTTGTTCCGTCCAGCATGGTAGTAAAAACTTCAGAATTCGCTGGAAACCACAAAAAAACTAATTAAGATTTTCAATCCCAATCAATCAAGAAATTGGACACGAAAACATTCTTTCTACTTACCACATAAAAATATTTTGTGACAAGGAATTTCAGTCCCATCCTCGGTGACAACAGTCAAGTCACAAAACTTTTGATCGTGGAGTAAACTTCGGTTTGTTAATGTACTATGCGAAAGAGTTTCAGCGTGGAACGCAAATTTTTCCACGAGGACTTCCACAGAAAGTCTCCACCTGCCGAGGTTATGCGTTTTCCAAAGATCTCCAGGTCCTTCAGTTGTTGGAAGAAAAACATTCTTTTGCTGGTATCTTGAATGCAATCTTCTGGACGTAAATTCGGGTAGTTTCAGATCTCAATTTTAAAACCAAATACACAAATAATTAAAAAAGTTCTAAGAATTATCGTTATCAAGTCTCACCACACAGCAATAATTATAATAATTTAAAGTTTTTTAATGAATACCTGTTGCCTGAATTATTACTGGATACACACCAGCATCCTGATCATCATCATCCCAATCACTGTCTTCATCAGTAAAGTTATCCTCCAAGGGTTGCCGTACTATCTCCCTCAGTGTATAATTGCCTCTGGCCGTCACCTTAATTTTTAACGTTTCCTTACTGTTCCCAGAGTAAATCACCTCATGCAAGGATTTTAACAGGGGTCCTTCCACAGCCACATTTAATTTCGGAACACGATCCCCATCAAATTCAAATTCTACAGTGATGTACCTATAAAAAAGCGTGTACAAAATGTCAAACAATTAACAAATGACTCGACCTAGATTAACATACGTTAAAAAACTAAATGGTAGTTATAACTATGCTTTCTTACCGCTGTCCTTCCCCCAGTCTCGATTGTAACGCTTCCTTCAACAAGCACAAACGCTTTCTGTCGTCATCACTATTGTCACAATGTTCCAGATCTTGAATATCCGGCCGGAATTTGAAACTTCTTTCAGCGCACTTGAATTTCGGATCCATTCTGATTCTCTCCTCTTTCACCAAATACAGCTTCATTGTACACCAAACAAAGCACACAACTTTAATTAAAGTTAAATAATATTTTTAATGAACGTAAATATTTTTTAAATGTGCATCATGCACCGTGCATGTATGTTGTTATTCAGCTGACAGAAGATGCGGCACAACAACAGAGCAAACTCCGCCTCCACGCATGCATGTAAAAAGCTGCTTGTATTGCTGATGCTGATGTGATGTTAGCGAAAACTTGGAGCAGGTGCCCAAGGCTGAAGGCTGAAGGTGCCAAGGACAGTTCTTATAAGTTATGGATTATGATGCTCATACTGTGTACTCATCCTCAAGTAATTGTAATGGCAAGAAGAAACGAAAGCTGCAAATAAGACATTTTAAAATTGAATGCTTCAAATCCATAGAATGAAGTGGAAAATATGGAATGTTTAGCATCCACAAAAAATGGAATCTTTCCAGAGCACAGAGATTAGTTTACTGGAACTTGTTAGTTACTACTACACTGGAATTTTACTTAAAAATCTAGATTGCAGTGGTTTGTGATGGCTTGGAAGTGGGGTTGCATGTAAATACCGGGTGGAGGATGATGAGCACAAAAAAGTGTCCTTGAAACAATCAAGCCTATTAAAATGAAATATTGTGATGGAGTTCCAGCAAAGTAGCAAGTCACTTTATGCAATTTTGCAATACGCAAAATTACAGTTTTTTAGATAGAACATAATATCAGCATTGATATCCAATCGTTGGGAAAGTTGGCATTGGATTCCTAGCTATATCCTAGTGGGGTATCGTGAGAAACTCAAAAATTGTCGTTTGGGTAAAGTTTATCTGGTTTCATGGCAAATTTTAGTCAGTAAATGCAGGTGTTAGATAAAACAATAAATTATGGACAAAGGCTTTGTCACAAAGCAATTAGGGAACACTTGAACCATGGACCTGATGAACTGATCATTACAAGTAATTTACAAGAGCAAACAAAGTGAAATTCATCACGAGTTCAATTCTATTTATAGGAGTTTTGTAAATAAGTACAACATGGCAACTTGTCACAAGAATAAAATAATTGTAGAAATGTAACTGCTCTGCAATATATCTTTCCTTTCTTTATACATAACTATGTATATATAGAAATGTTTTTTCATTGTTATCGAGCTGAGGATACATGGAATAGAAATCTACATTAAACTGTATTCAACAGTTTACCTGCTTAAATGATAGCAAAGAATTATGTGTGCAGAATGATTCAACATCACACGATTCACACGCAATTCTGTAACCAAAAATCCTGATCTGTAAGTAATAGTAATCATAGCATGTTATGCAAGATTGAGGTAGGACCCACTCATAGTCCGCGTGAGGTATAATTATTTTTTTGCTATAGCTCTGGACTTGCCATTTCTGACAAACAGAATAGTATATTATTATATTATCAGTTGTGTTGTGTGTTTCGTAACTTTTCAATGTCAAGCACGTTGTATTTTAACAATGTTACATAAGCCTCGTAAAATATATGTATGTCCAGAGGTATGTATTTGGGCCTGATATAAAATTGGCAGCAGTAGAGGTTTGGCGATGCTTTGTATCGCATCTCTTTCCAGAGAGTCCTTCATGAATCACTAATTATATTATAAAAAATGTTAGCAATTTTGGGCTTGTTGCTAGCCACAATTGGCTTGCTCTGGTACTGGAGCAAGGAGAAGAAGCCAAAAAATGGCCTGAAAAATTTCCCTGGTCCAAAGGGACTTCCTTTCCTCGGGAATGTACTGGACTTAGGCCAATATCCAGATCAACAGTTTGCCAAGTGGGCAAAGAAGTATGGTCCAGTGTACAAGGTCAAAGTTGGAAATTTTGAGTAAGACAAATAGACTTTTCACACACTAAACTGACCTGATGACTAAAAGGTAATTTTTCCTTCGTTTCATTTTTCCACAGTATTGTGGTCGTTTCCGACCCCAAATACACAAAAGAAATGTTCAACGATCCACTAGTCACTGGGCGGCCATCCGCACCAGTGTTTGACCTCTGGGAAGAGACGCCTGGTCTTGGAGTCTTTAATTCAGACGGCGAGATGTGGGCAACTCACCGCAGATTTCTCCTTCGTCATCTACGCGACTTTGGTTTTGGAAAGACCTCCCTGGAGTCCACCATCATGGACGAAGTCAATGACTTAATTCAAATGTTCAGGAAGAAGGCTGGAACCCCGGTTGGCAGAATCCGGGAAACTATGCGTCTTGCTGTGGTAAATGCCCTTTGGACTATTATGAGTTCTGAGCGTTTTGACCAAACTGATCCTCGACTGTTGAAATTTGCAAATGACACTTCAGAGTAAATTATTAATTATATTCATATTTAAATTACATACAATTTTCGCAGAGTTTTTATATGACGGTTATACAGAAATTTTCTTGAATATATTTTGTTATAGTGCTATTAACGAAGTGATTGCGTCTGGTGGCCTTTTACTTTTTGTACCGTGGGTGCGACATATAATTCCTGGCTATTCTCGTTATACTGCCGTCCGTAAGGTTATCGAGGAGAATAAAGACTTTTTCATGAGGAGCATTGAAGAGCACAAGAAAAATTTGAACGAAGATGAAGAGCCAAAGGACTTTATTGACGTTTACGTCCGTGAAATGAAAAAGCAAGAAGGGGATCCAAACTCTAAATTTTATGGTGAAATCGGAGGTACACCCCAGTCACAAAACGAATGATTCTTTTTATCTGTATCAAGCTATCGTTGATTAAATGGCTGTAATTGAACATTTATTACCTATTTTCAGTTCGCCAACTGGCTGGTATTTGTTTTGACATGTTTTTCGCTGGATCGGACACCACCGCCCTTACAACAGCTTGGACATGTCTTTTCCTCAGCAAGTATCCCCACGCCCAAAAAAAATTCCAGCAGGAAATTTCAGAAATTACTGGAGACACCAGACACGTTTCTGTGACTGACCGACCCAACATGCCTTACACGAACGCGCTTATTGACGAGGTATTCCGCTTCTCTACCATCGTTCCTGATGGTGTTCCACATCGTGTCGAGCAAGATAAGGAGTTTCACGGATACTACCTTGCAAAAGATACCATGGTCCAACCCAGCCATTACTTTATCCACTTTGTGCGGATGGCAAGAAATACGTGAAGAATGAGAATTTACAGCCGTTCCAGGTTGGAAAACGGCAGTGCTTGGGAGAGTCTCTGGCGAGGGATAACATTTTCCTCTTTTTGACTAACCTTTTCCAAAATTTTAGCATAAAATTTGATCCAAGTGAGAAAGAGCCTACTCTGGAAAGTGAGATTGGATTCTTAAGAGCACCTAAACCGTATAAGGTCATTATGACTGATAGACTTGCAAAGTAATAAAGTATTCCCAATTACCACTGACACATGATATGCATTTAGAAATAATGGAATAGAAAGTATTAGATAACTAAAAATGTAGCCCAATGGTACATTTTATTTCCTTGTAAAATCTAACTAAACAATTTGATTGAATTATTAAACAAAGCGTTTAAAAAACGCTTCTTGTCTGTCTACTCACTACTACTAAAACTAAACAATCTAATAGCATAATATATAATAGATGTATATAATTGTTAACGTAGTTGATTAAGTTAATAATATTTTTCAATTATGGAACACTAAAGTGGAAAAAGAACAATAAATCAGTTTACAACAATTTTGAACATCTAAACTTCTGTTCAAGTTTACGAATTTCTTCAGCTGACACGTTCTCGAAAAACACGCGTCCTTCCAAACGAAATTCTTCAATGGTTTCGGCAAACACTCCTGTAAGCAGAGACCTTATTCCTGCGACGGTAACCTGGAAACATATGTCAGAATAAGAATAGTTATTAAACTACAACTACAGTAAGATAAAACGCCATGATGCCACATTATTGAGACTAAATCAGAGTAATTAAAATTTTAAATACCGATTTTAAATTGTCAATCCCCCAACCCTTAAGGTGAAGTTTCTTGAGGGGCATATGACGAAGCACATCAGTAAACAATTTGTCGGTTATCAAGGGCATTTTGGTCAAAGCGTCAAATTTAAGCATTTTTAATTCTAAAAATAAAATTTAAAATACATACATAAAAGTCATTTTAATATTTAAAAAAACAAACAACAAATTCAAATAAGCTAATATTGAACCAACTTACTTTTCAACTTCAAGAAAGAAGGATTCTTCGAATCTTGTCCTATAAACGCTCTATCTGCCAAACTCTTACAGCTTTCAAATTTCACCATCTCCAGGAGGGGCAAGTTTTCCCATAACCTGGAAATAGCCTTATTGCTTCCAGGCCAGTAGCCGATAGTCAAAAACCGTAAATTGGGGCAAGATGAGCAGATATCCTTCGTGCTTGGATGAGGTACCCTTGGAGTCAGATTTGTCAGACTGCTTCTAGGTTGATATTCAGGAAGAAAGTGAATTTTCAGAGTTTCCATCTTTTCTCGTTTGATCCCCGTGAAAAAAAAGTTTAGCAGTTTTGACGATTTCACGATGGGTTCACCCTCGCCTAATTTTAAAAATGGTGAGTTCATCCAAATTTCTAACTCCTTCAGATTGGCCCAAGAGGGTGGTTGGAACTCCCAACTAGGCATAGAGCAGTTGGAACCAATCCCGTGTTCCTCTCCAAGCAAAATCTTTTCCAGGTGGGGCAATTCTAGCAAAAAGGACGTTTTGTGGAGGTAATGGAGTGACATAATCACACCGTTGAGTTTCTTGCCGTGATCCTCCATATCCCAAGTTTCCAGCTGCATCATACCTTCAATTAAGTTCGCATCTACGTTAAGTAGCTTGACATTATGTTGGTAGCAAGTCGTCACCAGACTATAGAATTCCCTGGCTCGGGTAGGACGGTTATTTTCCTCCGAAAAATTAATCATATTGTAAAATTTCAAGTTTGGCTCATCTGGAAACTTTTCGTGCCGACCTTTAATAATTCTCCGAATACAGCCAAACTTGCGTCCAGGAAGATTTCCATTTCCTTCACAGTCAATATACGGATGTTTGACACTTTCNCTCCATATCCCAAGTTTCCAGCTGCATCATACCTTCAATTAAGTTCGCATCTACGTTAAGTAGCTTGACATTATGTTGGTAGCAAGTCGTCACCAGACTATAGAATTCCCTGGCTCGGGTGGGACGGTTATTTTCCTCCGAAAAATTAATCATATTGTAAAATTTCAAGTTTGGCTCATCTGGAAACTTTTCGTGCCGACCTTTAATAATTCTCCGAATACAGCCAAACTTGCGTCCAGGAAGATTTCCATTTCCTTCACAGTCAATATACGGATGTTTGACACTTTCCAGACGAGGGGAGCACTCCTCAATGAACTTCCAAACAAGCTTAACATCCTCCTCGGATGGGCGTAACGGGAAGAATTGTTCAATGTGTAGAGATTTGAGACGCTTGAATGTCGAAGGAATGTATAATCCTAGAACAGAATCAACTCGCATGACCCTGAACATGGGAAACATACAAATGCTCCAAGTTGGGTAGAGCTTCAAAGAATTCCTTGACTTTGTCGAAGTACATTGGAACGTTCAAGAGATGAACTTTAACATGAGTTATCTGATTCCCGTAAATTTCCAGAAACCGTTGTACTTCTTCCGTATCCCACGATACGCCGCTTTCGTTCTCAATGTAAACTCTGGTGACAGGAATGGGAATATTGAGGGACAGAAAGTCTCCTAAAATCTCACTGAATCCTTCCCTCAGGTTAATAGGAATTGACCTTTGGGTCGTTACGCCATGAACGCGGATGTAGTCATCGGCCAGAGGCTTCAGAAATTTGCAAACACGACGCAGTCGTAGCAAGTCATTTAACTGAAGATACGGGAACAAGTTGTTGAAAATCTGGAATCAAAACAGCATCAATAATTTTAATCATCAATCAAAGCTTTCCAAGTTAAAACCGTAAAGTTGTATCATTAACTAACTATTCTAATGCTCAATGCTAGAAGAGGATTTAAAAATCTTTCCCATTCTAACTTACCACTTCCCTTGGAATCTCCACTAATTCCATTTTTAATTATCCCAGAATAAATTAGCCCCGTAAACAATAAAAAAACAACAATTAAATTAATTATTTGTTTAAACAGGTTTTCTTAATTGTTGATTAAATCAAAGACAGTTAAAGTGAAAATATAAATATTGTCCAACAAAACAAAACAAACTGACAGCCACATGCACAGCTTCATTTTTCTTCATGCACTCATGGGAGCATCCATCTATTACGTTGTCACAATCATCTCACATGAAACGCAATAAAGTTTTTTGCACACTTAAAGTCAAGTAGAAAGTTGCCACCCACTCGTTTTGTTGACAGAATGTCTGAACGGCCCCAATTTTCGTTGGATGCAGCCGCACAAATGCAACGTGTTTAGAATTTGTCAAAAAATGCACGCACACACGCACGTTGGTTTTGTTGACGTGAGCTCAGCTGCTCGCTCGCTCGGCTTCATTCTTTCTGATTGTTGTGCTGGGTTTAATGCATAAACTTAATTAAGTTTGATTAGTTAACTATAGTTAAGAGAGAGGAAGAGAGGAAGTAAAAATTGTGAAATGAAAGTTTGTATTTTTTGCGTTGGTGAAGAAAGTGGGGTTGGAGAGAGTGAGGAAGATGGGTTTGGGGTTCTGGTAAATTTTGTTAAATTGCTTGGAAGGTTTGTTGGAACTCTTGG
>JAHZMV010001904.1:0-15357 GCA_027743765.1 Coecobrya sp. COE2
TCTCGAGTCGAAAAAGAAGTGCAATTTCGCAAAGATTAATTTTAGCTTGTCATCCCGTCATCCTCGATAAGTTTGCATTTGAAAAATGGCATTTGAAGTTCTACTCGAGCGTGGCTCTTCAAGTCTTCTTTGAAAACAATAGTAAACAGTATCGTATGAAATGAACAATGAAAAAAAAAGATGGGACAATCGGTCATGATTCTTGACGGCTCACTGGGCCAAGTTGACGCTTTTTCCTCACTGACACAATTTATTGGCCCGAGCGAGCGAGTCATCATGGCATCATGATCATCTTCATAAAAACCACCTGCATCCATGCACGACACAGAAACAATTTAATTTATCTTTGTTATCTTTGGCTGCGTACATCACATCACCACCACCACCGTTAATAATAATTACTTGGTTGTTGGTTCAGGTGATCTTCAGAAAATTACTGAATGTCTACAATTACACATACGGCAACTTATCAGTATGGTGGTTTCACGCTTGTGTAAAATTTGTGTGTACTTATGCGTGCTGTCTCCTTTTTAAACGGGATCTTGATTTTTTAAAAAGGTTTTTGTGCATCTTTCGTTATCTTTGCTGATGATGTTCCAAAGCCCATAAACGCTGGTTACATCATCATTTCATCAAAATCTTGATTACCATTTTGCCATCCCTTATTTAGCCACTGGTGTGCAGACAGTGGGACAGGCAACTTCAGTCAGAAAAAAAACCGAGACAGTAAAAAAAGTTCATTGCCGTAACCGGAATCGATAACTCTCTGTAACAGCAGTAGAGTAGTTTTTGTAGTGGGATGACCACAATAACAACCGTAAAAAGTCAAAATTGCATTATTCAATGTTTTTTTGCAACTCGTTGCCGATAAAAAACAATGCATCTTGCTTGCAGCAATACTCTCCGTCTGCCAATTAAAATAATATATTTATCACGACAGAGGTTGTATAACCAGTAGCCGGCCACTACAGCGGAATGAAACTTTTTTACATTCAATTTTCCGTCATAAAAATTACTCCCACGCATTGACAGAAAAGAAGCAACTCTTTCGAAAAGTCATGTTCTTGAAGATTGAGATATTTAATATAAACATGATTAACTTTTTCCTTTGTCTCTTTGTAACCGCCAAAATTCATTTGGTTTTCTAATCATTTCTCCAAATTCATGATTTTTAAAGGTAATGAGGAGAATAAAGGCTACTGGTCTAGTTTCATATAATTTATGGTCGATCTAGACGAGAATCATTTCTTACGTATTTAGGTATCCATGTCCCATGTTCATATTTCATTAAGACATTTTGTGTCTGGTCTGTCCTGTCGCGAGTGGCAAAAGAAGCGAAATATTGAAGGACACAGGTGGAGCAAGCAAGAAAGTAACTGTTCTCTACATCTTTCTCTTATAATCAGCAAAAAAATTTACATATTGATAGTGATTATTACATTTATAAAGTTTCATGAGGAGAAAGATGGAGAGCTGCAATGTAGCTAGCCGCAAGACAATTGTCTAAAAACGGCAAATTAATGTTATTATTGTGGGAGGAGGTGGTTTAATAAAGAAGCAGCAACGGTGCACATATGGCACACGTTGTGTGTTTTCTCATGTGATATGGGCATTTATGGTGCTGCAAAATGAGACGCTTTGTTTCTTTTTAAAAAAGTCTTAATTTTTAAGACTTGCATCCCTATTTGTAAAGCTCATGTTCTACACATCGTCCCAGTCCTCCTGACCAACCACCTAATTATTGTTAAGTGTGTAGAATGAATGTACAGTAAGCAGGATGTGCATGGGCCAGAAGGAAGTCAAATGGATAAAAAGGCCATGAGTCTCCGCTCGTAATTACAATGTATGATTCGTGGAATAAAATTGGCAAATTATAGTGTCCGGGTTGAACTTGACTTTTTTCTAATAAAATGGTAAACTATAAAATGCATATTCCTTTTAACATGTCAATATAGAGTGAGTACCATATAATGTACAGACATGTTGAGGACTAGAGCAAATTGTGTTCCTGTAGGCGATACATAAATACAATTTTTATATCTACCAGTTTTATATAAGTTCACTGAGTTCATTGTAACATTCGAAAAAAGTCAGTCAAGTGGAGACATGTACAAAATGCTTAGCTCGTTAATTCTGCTAAAAAGACATGTAACACGATCCTACAATATAGGATCATATTATGATCCAGTCGGAATGGTTTTGTTGAGCCCATTATAAGCCCAAGCCCATATTAAGGCCATTAAATTATGTCGGATTGCTTGCGTTTCATAATGATTTCTGATTTCATGTTCATCGATATTATTTAAAGTAATCCATACTCGAATGTCACAACCATACAATACAATGTCATTTTTGATCTCTTGATAAGATGATATGGTGCGATGATATGGCTTCTGCACTTAATGCGATGACGATGACATGACGCAATACGACTACCATAAGAATAGTATATCATGCAATTTTAAGAGATTTAATTGTTGGCTAACAAAATACAAGTAGGCAATAGACACTTTTTACTGATTCATATGCGCTATATTAGCTAATTTCAACATTTAGAATGAATAAACAGTAAACAAAAATATTTTCGACCAATGAAACAGATAATATGTATGACGATATATACGTCGCGTCATCATCGCCTGTAAATATTGTGCAATGTCGTGTTTACTGCTAACGAATCATGCGATACATGACTAGTTTAATTCATGAAAAAAACAGCCTTACCCCTCGTGACATTTTACATGATCTTTATTAAAACTATTTTCAAGGGAAAAATAAAAAGTTTCATTACCTTTTTGACTCACTGCCGAAGACAGGAACAACGTAAACAGGAAAAGAGAGATAAGGATGCTGTTGGATGATGCCAATTTCAAAGGTGTTGGTGAAAATAAGGCACTCCAGGTAGACACACCATGATTTCTTATACTGTTCTTTTCACACAAGTCATCTATTCCTTTTCTTCTTGCTCGTTTTTTATGTCTGGGTCCATGCGCATTGTTGTCGCTATTGATGCAGGTGCAATGAACAAAGACGTCATCAACATCTTCTTTGTTGTCCGTGCTGCTGCTGCTACTACTGCTCTGCCCATATTCAGGAGACATCATGATGCCCATGATGTGATTAATTTCTGATGTATCCCAAAAGGTAACTGACCGACACGCTTCTTTGAAAGAGGAAATAAGTTTCTTCCGTTCCCACACCCGTTTTTTCAAGAACTTCCTCTTTAAATCACAGGTTTACTTATTTTCGTTTAGTCATTTTCAACGAGGAAAACCAAAAGTTATTCCAGTTCATATACAATTTTAATAAATAATAGTTTTAACAAATTATAAACTCTAATAAAAAAAACTTGAGTAACAACTTTTAATTTTCTTCTTATTTGGACAGCATCAAAATTGATTAGGTATCAGGGTCACGTATAACCGCTGTCCAATGGCAGCGGATTGAAGTAAAATGGAGACCAAAAATAAAATGCCCTGTTTGTACGAAAGAGCCACGCTCTTTATTCATGCAGTCTTTCTCTGCCACCAAAGCAGTAGCTTCGTTCCCGGATATTTGATAAGGAATGGAATGTCAGTTCAGAGAAACAATATTCCATACTACTTCCATTCAAACATTCCACATATATCTATGTTTTAGACACGATATTTTGTATTTACATAAATCGACTACACTCACAAAACTTCAAATTCCATTGCAAAGGATCGTACGATACGATGAACTACAAAACACGGTATATGTGCATGAATGTAAATAAAAAACTAACTCAAGTAAGGTTGAAGGTTATCAGTAATGTGTATTGTGTGAGTAATTATATTATACTGAATGAAGTCTCATTGATTTGCCGACCAACATAACAACGCGACACTGAAGATTCAAGAAGCACACTGAGGACGATATGAACAACGTCACTTGCCTGCCTTGTGATTCTCAGGCTTGGCAAATGAATAATAATTTTGATTGTAACTAACAAAGTGGTGGCAATGATACGAGGATTCTATCTATAAACCCAGCAATATTATAAGGTTGGAGTAGAACAGTAGGCGAAACATGCCCAGCAATTTTATCCGATGAACCGCGACCAATGCATGTGTATGCATTTATGATGAGCACGAGATATGTGCGATTGCCCAGACGAAATTGGAGAATATAATATGTACATATATTCAGACACTTTCGCTCACTACTGTCACGTTTTTTTTATTATTCCATTCCTTCACGCTATGCAAATAAAGAAACACTGGACTGCTTTAGTTTTATACATTCGCATGGAATTCCCAGCAAACCACTAACTGACTAATTCATGCATGGTCAGACCCAAAAACAAGCCATAGCTTTAGGGGAATCTATTTTTCTTTGCGGTGGTCTTCTCCAAGTCGCTTTTTTCTTCATCTTTGCGGTGACAAGAACGGTTGAAGTATTTTGCTCATCTTTTTCTTTTCTGGTGAATGCTGATAGTTGAGAGCAAGGAACTTTTAGCTGGTCAAAATAGTAATAAGATGATACGATTGCTTAACTCCAGTTTTCCATATTATCGCCTTTCCTGGCGTAAGCAGCTTTATCAATAGAGAATTTTAGTGACCACTAAGAAGCTACCTTTCTACAATTTTTTTTTCTCGTACACTAATTTCTGACGCTTACGTACAGAAAAAAAGTATCACGATAGAGAGAACTGATGCTGCTATAAGTTTATAAATAGTAAAATATATTCGTGTTTTTATATCTTTTTACATGGTCGTAATTATTTACTGGGTTTACCAGCTTCTTCTTTAGTCTGACCTGCAGATTTAAGGAACGTTGCAGGCTGCAACGCTATACGCAGCACGAAATCATAGAGTTAAAAGAACTGAGAGTAGTGGCAAGCGTCTGGTGGTGTCTTTGCCACTGCACTACTGCCAGTGAATTTTTCATTTCATATAATCATCCTAAAAGCTACTAGCAAATAAACGCACATACAAAGTACAACAACAGAGGTGTAGTATGCCATTTATTTTCACGTAGAGTTTTACAGGTAGGCATATTGGTTGACGGCTTACCTTTAACTTGAGTACCTCTATACCTTACCTTACCTGTCTTAAGTGTACCCATCCGTACATTTTCGCTATATAGCTTTTGCTCATCATCAGTTTCATTATACCCAAAAGGCTTACAAAGATAGCTTTAGTAACTTTTATTTATTAACCAGAATTATATACACATGGCAAATATAACGTCTATGTATTGTATGAGTTTGCCTATACGTGCGTAGGTAGCTTGCTTTATTGGTGCAAAGTGCTAACTGACAGGCAACCTTACCTTGACTCACTGACTGACTGAATAACAAACAAAATACAATAAATAAAACGATTATTCCTTCTCCCTATTATTGTAATGAACAGGTAGGTATTTAAAGGTGTAAGTTCCTAGTTCCTACTCTACCACCTGCCCACCAATTTTCCCATTCATTTGCCAGATAGGTTGCATGCATTTAGACTATCAAATACCAACAAAGCAATTATTGTTAGTATGCAAAATAGGAAGGAATCATGGAATTATTCTTTATACCTAGTGTCGTGTAAAGGTAGGTTGAGCTGCCAAATTTTCATTTGTTACCGGTAGCATAATGCCCACTGTGTGGTAAAAATATCGGATAATGGATAGACATTGTATGTAATGAGGGATAAATATAACAGGTCTTCGTCGTGCAAAAGAATTTGATTTTTCAAATGGCTTTCTGTTATTGTGTAGTTTGATATTTCACATACGAAAAACAGAAGCACGGGATTATATTTTGACTTACAATCAATTAGACTTTATTTTAGTCTCGTATTGACAATATCGTTCTATAGAATTCAGTGCTTGGTGGTCGCTTATTGTTGCATTATGAACATGAATTATTGTGGATTGTCAGCATTCAGCATAAAGATGGCTGGTTAGAATGGTTAGTAGGGAGGGAGTAATTCGGGTCATTACTTTTAACATTGCTCATTATTATGAGTGGTGGTAGTACATGCAGTCAGAATATAGCCATGCTATCTATCAAATATAAATGAAATGCTGAAATGCTTGATTGTGTGAAAACTTGGATATAAAAATATTTTACAGTGTTAATTATGCCAGGAAAAATGCTATCTCTGAGAAGTATCACTGGAAATTGATTTTAATTTGCTGCATACGTCATACGTTTCCCATGCCATAAAATAAAGTTCATCAGAATAATTATCCACTCCAGTACTTAAAATGAGCAACTGTAGTTCATTTTAATGTGAAATGGAAAATTACAGAGTAGTTTTTGACTGATTTCACAAGTAAAATAGAAATTCCATTTTACCCAAACCACTTCAATTTTCTCTGTGATCCTGAAATCAAAATCAAATACATGGTCCCAGGTTCAGGTATATATATAATACATGTTTATTCGTAAAAAAAGTTTTGAAAAAATGACAATACAATTAATTTAATTCGCTAGAATTGAATAGGTTTTTGTTTACCCTTATACATTTACTTTTAACATCATAAGCGTTGAATTAGCCCTTTTCCTGTTACAGCTTCTTATAAAAATGAGGAAACTCATATTCATGTAAGCATTAATGCATTACAAAGATGGCCTATTATTATCAGCACATTATTACGCATTAACTGCTACGACGCAGCAGCTTGAAAAAACGGGATATGCGTTTGAAAGTGGAAATGCTTCACAAGCGTAAAATTGTAATAAATAAACAAAAAAATCTTTACATACCACAATGCACTGTATCATCTTTACTTTTAGTAACATACCGTGCTTTATAAGGCATTGCCTCAGTTTGTCGGTCCGTCAACTACCTTATCTTAACTTAAGGCTTAACAAAATCTTAGATCATCTCAAATGTATCCTCGTGAGGAAAAAGTTATTGCAGTTCCTAATAAATTCGGGTCCTTAATGTGCGGGATACTTTAGGACGGATATATTACTCAGCTTCTTCTACTCCGATACTTCAATAACGCCAGGTTTATCATTTCCTGTTACAGCTTTTTGCATTGAATTTATTGTTTTGTTGAGTCATTCTTTCTCTTTTGTTGTGGCGCTAGCTAACACTTCATCCCTATTTGCCTATCTCTCTGCTGAAGAATGTAAAAATCTGTGAAAAATAATGTATGTTCATTTTTTACCCATTTTCAGCATCTTCCTTTTCATTCCTCACCCACGCCTCCCATTCTTAAAATTTGAATCGAAGGAAGGTTCATTAAATTTATATGTACTTAATCGTATATCGTATCACACACCATCGCCAAACACACGTACATTTGTAATAAATGTAAACATCTACACTGACGTTGTACATGCGTGTCTAATTAATCCCTTAATTTAACTACAGACATGGGTAATCACAATCATTTTTGTATGGTGCATTGCAAATATATTTTTTCTGCATCGACCATTTTTATCCGAATGCCAGTAAACAGTGTATCGCTGTGAAGAGAAAATTACTTTTTTCACTGACTGCGCTTTAGGAATACGTAGAAGGATTACTTAAGGATGGTCAGGTTTATAGGAAAATTGCATGATTTTCCTTTGTGGTCCTCTTCGCCTATTTGATTATGTTCATTAATCAGATTTTTAACTTTAAGAATAATACTAACAACACTGCAGCATTATGAATTTTCGGCTGAATTACTATACGAGTCTAATCCAAATAACAATCTTATTGTAATTTTGTGCACGGTGAAGTACAGTAGATTTTATACACACACATACATATGCAATGGGAAAATATTGTTTAAAAAACGCATACAGATACATTCTTCTCTTTTCGTAGATTTTTTAAATGAAAAGCGTGATTGCATTGTTGGGCTTTGCTAAAACGCTTTTCTTCTGGGATGCCTTAATTTTTTTTCACGCTGTCTCGCTGTAGGTCACTGGTTATATGGGTTGCTCCCGAGTCTTTTCTGCATTTCATCTTGACTTACACACTTTTTTCAAAAGCTGTAAATGCAACGCAGAAGCATATAAGGATAAGAAGTTGCATTAAAGATTTCTCCTTAAGATTATGCTAAGATTTAAGATAGCAAAATGTTATATGCTATGTATGCAGTTACTTTGTTTCTAATAAAATGTTAATCTTCTGTCGGATTCTGTTGTTTGAGTGTGGTATAAGCTAATGGTAGATTCATCGGATGACTTTTTACAATTCAGTCATGACTTGCCTAGTCCCTCTTAATAAATACATTATATGCACGGTATTCTGTCTGACGAAGAAACTTTTTTTAATTTGATGATTGAAATTATAATAATGCTATGATTGCCTAAAAAAGGCTTATCTCAGTGCTAACATTTTTTGTACATGGAAAATGTTAATGTGTACACACACGTGAAAGCGCCAATTGCCAACAAATTGCATACTACATGCACACAATCATACAACATGAAAATTTTCACTCAGCAGAAGGTGTGCGGTATTATTATTGTATGATGATTAGACATTAAAATGAAACATTAAAAATTAAAACATCAACATGAAATCTATATATGTACATACATCTGGTACTGGGTACGGAGAAACGGACTATTCAGACGCTTAGAGGCTTATCTGAATTACTTTGGCTTAAATAGTGGAGATATTTTAAATATGTAGAAACGAATAACAAGAAACAAGAAAATATTACAGCATACGTTATCTAAAATCGGTCGGTTAAGATGTCGAAAGGGATAGAGTTGGCGAGGAGCACCTCACCATGCATAGTATTTTTTGTTTTAAATAATGAGCAGTTAGGTACATATGACTGAAATTGCCAATTAAAATTGAACTGCCAAACTGGAGTTGTAAGAATTAACTTTTTTCAATAAGTTTACATAGAACAATTTATTGGAAGGAACAAAAGGTGGAAGTTTAAACAGTTTGTATACAAAATGAATAAATATATTATATCCAAGTATTTTTTGTAGAAATGTTTATAAATTGGGATACTCATATTCTATTCACAGTTGATTAAAGTGGTAGTAAAATTGGTAAACAAATATAATATGCATTATTACCCTTCAATTCTCTGGATATAAAATAACTTATGAATTAAATTAATTATAATAACATTTAACAAGGATGTTATACAGTTACACGGGCATACTAAGTTGTCCTTTGGAAAATGCAAATTCTGGTCACAGGTGGGACTTGAGATAGCTTTCATCCATACCTTAACAAATTATTGGGCAACTATCTCGATAATTAAGCGTTTTGTTAGGTTAAATGTTACTAATTTTCAAATACGCTGCTTAACATTGTTTTACAAAAAATGCGGGTGTCATGATGTTCTCATTGCTTATGTGTCAAAACTACACCAATTTCGCTGGGATCAAAAGGCAGACAACATCCTGGTTCTGGTCACTCAACAGCTCCCACTTAACTTTAACGTTAACTTTGGGATAGCTCTTAAGAACGGGAAGCTCTATATCGTAGTTGTAAACTTGGCCAGCGACAATGGGACAGACAATGTTGGACTTTTCACATGCATTTTCCTGGATAACATGAAAATTTAATAATTATATAATTTTCCCATTGAATAATCTCATTTCATGATATAAGGATATAAACGTATTTTTACCTGCGGACAGTGAAAAGGTAACGGGATGCCTGCCACGACTCCGTGAATTCTTGCTTTCAACGTAGTGGTATTCACTTTCGAGAGGAAGGATATTTTAAATGTGGCATTGGTTCCAGTTTTAAGTTGACAAGCACTGTCATTGTCACAGGGGATCACTTCGACCTTCTGAATGGTGGAACCCTTTGAGCCACAGTCGCTATATGGCGTTTCACTGTAGTGGGGCATGTCATACCAGCGGTTCACGGTGTACAGCCGATTCTTGCTTCGGGGAATGCTGAGAACCAATGCGCAGGATAACACGAGGATGATCCCACATCCAAAGAAAAGTGTTCCAGATTTCGAATGCATGATGATTATTTTTACAAAATATCTGAAATACAAATCAATATAAAAAATGAAACCAAATTTTTAATTATTTTTTCGCTAAATTTTGATTAAATGGATGTTTGTTGGATAAAGACATGCGAATTTAAAGCTTTTTGACTGACACTACTAACATTCACGTCTGCACTCTTGCTCAGCGTCTTTCTGCTTTAATGACACGCTTTCAACGACAACAAAATTCTTTTAATTTTATGCTGCATTGCCAACAGCAGTTAACGATTATGTCATTTCTTTTTTTAGTCCCTCTGCTGGTCTGCGCGTCCTTTTCACTTTGTGTGTCTGGAAAGGACGTGCAAGGCTAAGCATTTTTTATAGCTTCAATTGCTATACAACAGAGAGCCAATAATATAGTCACGAAACTTATCGTTTTAAAAATAATTTTATGTATGATAGATTGAAAAAAACTGCAATGTGTATAATTTTATTAAATAAGATGACGCTTTTAATCCAATTTACGCCATCATTATATAATAGACATTTAAAAAAAATGTTTTATCTTACCAAATTGTTTCACTCAATATGCACGTTCGAAAAAAGGATGCCGCCGCAGAACAAACTGAGCTTCACGTAAAAACCAACAGAAGGGTAACCCTTCACCTTTGAAGCTGCTCTGTGATTATAATTATTATAGAGCTCTCTCTGTATGTGATTGTGAGGCTTTATCTTCCGCAGTGAAATCACTCACAAGTCCAGTCCTCACCAACTTACACAAGCAATCTGACTGACTTTGTGGGGACGAGCAACGCAAACAAGGTTATGAATGCGTTGTGTTTTCTCGAAGAATGTTCTTCTACTGTCTTATAAAATCTTTTTTCCCTTGTTATCCAGGAATACGTATACAACAACTTTACTCACTACTACAACACTATAATATACTCGTATTTAAGCAGTCATGCATGCATGTCAAGTCAAGGGGAGATATGAAGGCAAAACTTTATACATCATCATCAGAAAACCACAAGAACAATGGGAAAAATGAAAACTTTCAAATGTACATTGTTATCATCATTCTGGTATGAGTGAGTGGAAGAAGGCATTATTACAGAAAATGTTTCGCTGAGGGTTTTGATTCAAAGACAACAAACAACGCAGCAGCAACAAAGAAAAAATATGAGATAGGATAGACGTCGTCGTCACATTATCATCATTCTGGTATGAGTGAGTGGAAGAAGGCATTATTACAGAAAATGTTTCGCTGAGGGTTTTGATTCAAAGACAACAAACAACGCAGCAGCAACAAAGAAAAAAAATGAGATAGGATAGACGTCGTCGTCACTCTTGTTGTGTTAATGATTAGTGGGTCTGCCTCTGCCTGCCATATAATCGAGTCAGTCGTCGGTTAAAGTCTTTAATCTTCTTGTCCATACGTCTTTCCACAAAATTGAAAAGGGAAGGGAATAATGAGTGAAAATCACCATTTGTATGTAGAGTAATGTACACACACAGTTTGCTTGGAGTGGAATAGTGAAGGAGGGAGAAAAATAAGGAAAAACAAACTTTATGTTTATTTGCACAGATAAAAGTTACTATTGTTTATATAACACAGTTTGCTTGGAGTGGAATAGTAAAGGAGGGAGAAAAATAAGGAAAAACAAACTTTATGTTTATTTGCACAGATAAAAGTTACTATTGTTTATATACAAAATACATAACCGTACAAATCTTTATCTGTTTACAAATATCCTACACCGTACAAAAATGGAGCACAATATGTTTTGGCATGATAATTTCATGTGCAATTTTACCATTCAATCAATCTACAAACATCCAGTTCAGTCAATATATAAAGATGTCAAAAGTTGACTACTGACCAGACCATGTTGTTATTTATTCGATGCTCTATGCATTTCTTGTCAATATAAATTTGTACGTGTATTTGAACAGGGACAACATGAAACATGCTATTTACTAACCAACAAACAAGCTCAAAAATATCCATTCTTGTAATCCAGGTGCCCCTTGTACTCTACCTTTCCTTCCGTAGTATTCTGTACAGTTTTCTTATATGCATATCTCTACATTCGCATTATAATGGGCTAGTAATAAGTATTGATGAGTCATGATGCACTCATTTATTTCATTTCTTGACTTCAATACAATACGCGACTGTTGTTATTACGATGACTTTACATTGTTTGAAAAAACATCCGTGTAAAAGCTAATGATGTCTTTTATTTCTTACGGCTCCAACTGAACCCTATATAGTCCCTAGCAATCACTGCTTGCGTATAACTTCTGGTAAACCAACATAGTCCCAAAATGTTGCTGACGTCTTGTCGTGATCCATTCTTCTTCGTGGAAAGTGGTCTCTGGCCAGCAATAATGAATAAGTATACAGTAGACAAGACAGGAGTCTCCCCTTTTGTTTCATTCTCTTCTCCACCACCCGAGATTATCTCCAAGAAGTATTGTACATTAGCTTATTTTTACCCATAATATCCTATCATTACAGAACCCTTCTTTTTACCTTCGTCTCCTCGGCATACCTTGTCCCATTACACAATCTTTATTACATTCCTATATAAAATGTTCTATTAAGCAATACATGACAGAAGAAACTGGTGATTTTGTGAACTCGGAATATTTTTTGGTGTGTAAATATTTTTATTGCCTCATATTTGTAAAACAGTAACAAAAAGTAAGATATATAAAAAAATCTTAGAGGTACTTTTCTTATAAAACATAACAACTGCGTATATATGTGCATATATGCCTCCAAATTAAGTTCTACACAATATGCACATGAATTTTTACGCAGATCACATTCCTCCCCTCCTCATCCTCCAGTTGGCCTTTAACCACTATATAAAATGTTCTATTAAGCAATACATGACAGAAGAAACTGGTGATTTTGTGAACTCGGAATATTTTTTGGTGTGTAAATATTTTTGTTTATTGCCTCATATTTGTAAAACAGTAACAAAAAGTAAGGTATATTATAAAAATCGAGGTACTTTCTTATAAAACATAACAACTGCGTGTAAAAGCATATGTACATATTATACTTCAAAGTTAAGTTCTACACAATATGCACATGAATTTTTACGCAGATCACATTCCTCCCCTCCTCATCCTCCAGTTGGCCTTTAACCCACAACTTCATTCTAGGATATGATTCCTTCACTTGTGCATGGAGAACATAGTCATATAGCGTTCCAGTGCGGATGGGACATGTGATTCCAGAATTTTGACATGCATTAGGCTATAAATAAGAAGCAGATACAGCGTGTCAGCTGCAGCAGCGTTTTTTTGCGTGCTATTTTTATGCGTGATTCACCACAAAATGATAAAATGAAACTATTAAAAAAATTATTATATAAAAATAGTAACTTTATTCATTACTATTGCATGCTTACCTCTGGACATGGCAAAGGAATTGGCACGAAATCAACAATTCCATGAATGACAGCTTTCAACTGCGTCGCATTCTCCTTTGGCACAAATGACAGGTTAAAGGTGACGTTTGAGCCTCGCTCAATTTCGCAAATATCGCTATTCCCAGCTTTGCCAGCATTGGCACATGGGCTTACAAGCAGTTTCTTTATGGAAGCTGCAGAGCCGCAGTTAGTGTAAGACGTTTGCATGTGTGGTAATGATGATTGTGGTAAGGTCGGTGTCCCTTTGTCACCAATTGCCACCTTCTTCCCCTCCTCACTACTACTTGTCGCTATCTCATTATTTGTATTATCAAAGACACGTTGAACTACGTATTGGAAACTATTCCGCTCGCGAATATAGGAACTGAGCAGCCCCCCATGAGCGGTCTCAGGCACACTGCTGAAAAATAGTATGGCAGGCAAAACTAGTGTAAAAAATGTGGAATATTTTAAGGTACGTTTCTGAGATAACATTTTGGTTTTTTTTCTTTATATGAGATCAGCCACGACAGACTGGTAAATGTCAATTAAATTCGTTTCCTATTGAAATTGCGATTTTGGATTTTGTCAGTATTATTATTAATATAATGTCAAATGTCTAGCAGTGTAGTAAAACGCGATTTTTTGGAGTGCCAGCTGAGGAGATTACTTTTTTATTCTGGACTCACAGTAGCAGTGATTCTTGTAATACTTCATCAGCATCTCATCTTAAGCCAATCAACTTATAATACTTATATCAAGTGTGAATGAGAATACATTTACTAAAAATACTTTGATAATTCCTTTGCCTGTCTTGCTCCTCCTGCCTGGACATATATGCGTTCATAAACACAAGTAGTTGTAAGAGTTGAGAAGTTGAGATAGTGAAGGAGAAGCATAAGCACAACCGATATACACCCTGGCTGGTATACATTTTATAAGAATATGGCATGAGAAAACAAGTTTGTGATTATCCAATAAAACAAGTACTGAAAATGTTGCCCTATGAAATGTAAAATCCAAGTATGACAGTATGATTTCCCAACTTAATATACCTATTACAAGAGAACGGTCGTAGAATATGGGTTCCAAATTCAAGCATTTATAATTGCTCCATTGTTTTGTATGCATTGGCGATTTTACACCGAATTGTTTTTTGCAAACAGTTTATGAGTTCATGCTGTTGAATAATTCATAAGCTATCAATTTGGAAATATCTAAGTAGGTTAAGATGTGGGACGGGACAAATGACCGCACAATATAATAACAAAGTCATTAGAAAACATTTTCTTGAGAAGTTTGCATACAGAGGAATTTTGGTTTTATTTCGGACAAATCACAGGATAAAATTTAGAGAAATTGAATGGGGTGTAAAATCAAAATCTGATGAAACATGGAAATATTTTCATTAAAATGCACGATTATTTTCTTTCACGCAATAATTTTGTACAATCTTGCCAATTCACATGAACCTGGAATAGATCACATTGAGACATTATCAATTTTACTTGTGGGGCATTTTCATGATGATTCCTCCTCCTCAACCAAACGCATGCTCAAAACGGATAATGGATAGAGTCCGCCGTTGGATAAGGTTCATCCGTATAAAACTGTGTGTTATTCAAGCAGTCTTCCCAGTCGGGCCAGTAGTTAAGTCGAATCCTCCAGCAGAAATCTCTTAAATTTTTAAAGTCAAGCACAACAGCATCATGGAAGGGTCCTTGCATATTCCACAAGAACTGAGCCAGCATTCCAAACGCAGTACAGTCCAGCTCTGTGGGTATCGGGGTATTGAGAAAGTAGTCCTTATTTCCCAAGAATTCTGATAAACTGCGCAGATCTTGAAGAACCGCTCGTTTAACTTCTTCTGGAGACATTTTCCCTATTCCGTGAAACCAAGCAGCCTGTTCGACAGTTTTGCAAACATCTGGAATCAAATCCTGGGTCTTTTGCGGCAAAAGTTGAATGTCCTTCAGGGTCCTCGCACCATCGTAAACCCATCGCCACAAAGCTATACCCCAGTACAAATGATTCTCCAGAAGGTGTGTATATGCTGTCG
>JAHZMV010001905.1:0-12861 GCA_027743765.1 Coecobrya sp. COE2
TGAATCTTTATACCCTGTCCAATTTCATTTTCTTCCCATGATTTAAATTCGTGTTGTGTTTATTTCATCCGAGAAGAAAACGAAGAAAAAGTCTATTGTCATCATCATTCTACGCATCAGCAGATTGTTATGTATAATATCTGTATTGAAAAGATTTAATGTTGTAATTGCAAATCCGTATGTGGCGAATGAATATTGTAGAATAGAAGACGGTGTGTGCCTCATATATACATTTTACAAAGATTCATTGTCAGCGCAGAGACGGGCTTGGCTTGGCTCCGTTCCGTCCGTAGGATCGGATTTTGCCTGCCTGCATGCATGCTTGCATAGTTAAGTAGAATATTTTTGCAGGCAAAATGTTCATGAGAAATCGAAAATTACTCTGTATGGATAAGTGGAAAGACGCGGATGATGACGATGGTGATGGAAGAAACAGGTATTTATCCAACAGATACTGTCATTACAACTAGCGAGATACAACAATAATGTTAATGATAGAATATACCTATATATTATGGTGTCAAGATATACAAGATATATACATTTTCGTAAAATGTACCTCCTTGTCAAATTTACTTTATATGAATAATCCAGTTTGTCTGTCCATCTATGAATAGCTCCAATTCTCATATTGGTTTGATATCATAAAATTTTACAATGTTTTATATGCGGGCTAATCTCTTGATCCATTTCATTCTAATAAACATCTCTGACAAATCTCAACTTTATTAGGTTTGTCCATTTTATTGCATAATCTGGCTGGCACTCCACTCGTACCGCTGTTCTTTTTTTCTGGCATATGTGTGCACCTGGTGCTTTAATACATTTTGAGTATATCGGTTGTTTGGTTTATTTTACAACACACAATCTTTTTATAAATATAATACAATAGAAGGAGATTTATTGTTAATTTCATACGGAACAATTCTCTTTTTTGCGGCGATGGTGGTGATGTGTGGAGGATCATCATGAGGATGATGTTGATACTGAGATAGGAAGAAGCTCCTTAGTGTTTAGTCTAAGTGTAAAAATCTCATTGTGATTGTGATGAAGCTGTCGTAGGTCTTCCCACATTCTGCCTTGATGCACAAAGTGGTCTAATGCATGCAAATCTAGGCAAACCTAATATTCTCTCTACTTGTATCTCTATCTACCTGTGTGTCTGCAGTGCATATTGACGTTTAGTTTATAGAGCCACCACCTACCTTTTTTTACTCTTTAAAAAATAGATTTTATATCTCACACACAGCCTAAAATATTGTTATCACTCTGCCAGAAAAAGAAACAGGGAACATTAGAGCTTGTAGCGTGTAAAAAGTGTAAGCTGCTTTACCTCTTAGATTCATCCTCCTGATCATCATAATTCCTTGCTAAAGCCACCAGCTTTACTATACATTATTTCACCTTTTCTTGCCGTTTATACTACACAGATTATGTAGTCTGCATTAGCTTGCATATACACAAATGGAGAAAAACGACAGGTAGATGAAGAAATACAAAATGCAATAATAGAAAATGTTGGAAGTGGAAAGGGTGGAATAGGATGAATAATAATAATATTATGCATGCATGCATCCTACTTATATCTTCAAATTAGCTCTATATAAAACCCAATGCGATGTATGTATTACCTCAGGAGACAAAATAAAAAATGGCAAATCTTGTGCGAGTGCAAGTGCGCCTATAATATGCTTTTTCTTCCATTTAATCGTATGCATTGTTAAAATTTTCATTGTCTGCATGGCTTACTTAAGACGTATGTATTTTGAAGAAAAATGAAGCAAGGTACACTTTTGTATGGAGGGTGCATGTTACGGCAATTTTGACTGGCTCTGTCACTATCTTTTCAGATTTTGTCAGTATTATAAAACACTAAGCAATTTGTATGCTGATGTCTGGCCTGCATAATGTAAAAACGGAAGGTGTTTTTCTACCTGCACAGTATAAAATACTGTCATTGTAGAATGGTTTACCTGTGTGCATGTACGTAAGTTTCTAGCACTGATTGATGTTGATGTTGTTGTCGTCGTTGTCTTGTATGGCACTGTGGGAAGTAAAGCGAAACAAAGCTAACAAAGTAAAGAGTTAAGTTGTTTTGTAATAAACATAGTCTAGCTTGCTTACCTGTTTCTTGTCTTGTCGTGCTCTAAGTGCTAGTATGTGTTGCATTTTGCTTTTCTTGCTTGTGTTGTTTGTTGCATTTCTGTACTTGTACACAGTAATAAACTAAAATGATATGAATGGAGTTTTAGAATTGGCTTGTTGTTGATGGGATAAAGAATTTTGTGGACTGGCAGGCATTTACACTATTATTATTATTCACTTATTCGATTTTATTATGATGAGATGATATACATAGTAATACCTGATGCATGTTCGAATATACAGCCACAGCATATATAGCAATGTAATAGGAGAAACAGTGCAAACAAAATGCAATCATCCATCTTTGTTCAAATTTAGAGGAGTATCTAGGTACATATCTTGATCCTTCTCCTACCTGTTCGTCTATTATCAACATCTTCAAATCACCTTCTATTGTAGGCAGTAGATCTAAAAGTGAAGAGGATGAAGCTATAATGGCTCTCTTCGGTGAAACTGGTAACTCTCAAACCCTCTCCTGTTTCACTTTACTACCTTGCCAGCTAGCAGCAGTCTAGCCGACATATCTAAGGAACGCGTAGCCATCCAAACAAACAAGCACACCTTTCCTCTTTTATCATCTTTCGCATAATAAGTACATAGTGTAATATCATCATGGCTAAGACGGTCCTCAGACAGATCTTGAACAGTCAAGTAATAATGAAAATGTACTACCTGTGTATGTAAAAGAGGTAGATAGAAACGTCCAGTTTTTTTGTGCACAAATTTGAAACCAGCAAAAGCGCTCGGGTTTAGCTTTAGCAGCAGCAACAGCATAAAATCTTCGTGATGATGATCATCATCATTCCGTCCAAAAACTACACACGCAATACAATTCAACGTTGTTGTTTGCTGTTGAAATATGTAAGCATAAAGCTTTCTTGCGAAGATGTTTGAACATAGATTTTGTAAATTATTGTACACAATGTGTACACCTGTGCATAAAATATAATATCGGGACGTGCATGTACATTCATGATCATTTTTTTCTATTCTATATATCTTATAATACCTACTTACTATAATATATACAGCGTTTATGTACACACACAGAACTCATAAATTCTCTGTGCTGTACGTTGAAAGCGGACTGTTTATGCCTAAAACTAAAAGTAATTTAGGTTTTATACAAACCTTTTTCTATTACATTATAGGGAGTTAGCTAGCTTCTTTCATCTTTCATCTACCAAAAAAATGCTTCTTTCATTCTCTAGCAACTGACTAGAAGACGATAATATAGTAAAATAGCTATTAGGTATAACTGCAAGATATATAGCGTAATCATGATAGTTACTCATCTAATAGTATATGCGCATAAAGTTAGTGGATTCTAGGTACGCTGGTGAGTCGTCGTAAGCGACTGAATAAAAAAAGGTATGCATGAGATGATGTTGGTTTGTGTAAAGTATGAAGTGAATAGTCAAATGAAAAGGATTTTTTTTCTTCCTCTTCTTTTTGAACAATGGTAACAAGTAGCAGGTAAAGGAGAGAGTAGGATCTCTCGGCTTATATAGATTGTTTATGTATAAAATATGCTGGTTGGTATGTATATGAATAAGGTAATAGACCATCGTTCCATGCAAAAATTCCGGTTCAAAACATGCATCACTGTCAAGAAGACGAAGCAGCCATTTTGACCATTCTTTCGGTCATATTTAAGTTAAAGGGAAACTTTAGGGAGCCACCATGGAGCTCTGTGTTGGTTGTTGTCCTTACTTACTTTTTTTTAATATAAAGTATTGTGTGTGCGTTTTTCTACACGATGATGCTCTTTCTGATGTAGTAAAAGTTGGAAAAAAATTATCATCTTTTATATACAAAATAATATAATAGTACATTATCCTATATATCCTTCTACTCTATTTGATTTTCTCAAGGAGTTTTTTTTTGGTAATATGCTTTTCTCTCTCCTTTTGAATATAATATATATACATATTATGCTATTAAAGTTTAATAGTAGTTTTTTATGTAAAATATATATATACCTACATTATATATATGCTTGCATGCATATCTCTATACATTTTATATTGTAAAAACTGAAAATAAATGGAATGTATTGCTTTAAGGCCTATTGTGGTGTTGGTGGCTATGATGATGATGATGATGTGATACTGTTGCCCACCTGTACAATAATTCTTACTTTTACAAACCGTGTTCTACAGGTTGGTTATTAGTACACAGTATCAACTTCTGACTTGTCTACACAACTTCAACTCTTCTACAAAAACTACGTACGTACGTAAATTTAACTAACGCCTCACAAACAACCTACTCTACACTGTTTTACATGCTTTCTGGGCTCTCATCATCGTTCTCATGTCCTGTCTATCTTCTCACTTTTTATTAGCATTCTTATCGTTTGGAGACCAATTTAAAAAAATAAACTTATTCTCGTGAAAATCTTTTTGACTGTTTTGACGAGAGTGGCAGTTAGTTAGTTATATCGTTAATAATTATAACTGTAATAAGTTCATCCTACATACACAAGTCTTTCAAGGCATCACCACTCATTAACAATAACGACACCATTATCGTGAAGACGTTAAAAAGAGAAAAAAGGTGATGTAACGCTGTAACGCTCATGTTAGTTGGCTAAAAAGCTCATTGTTGTTATCATCATTGCCGTCATTGGCGAACCCTACACATATTTGTGCATTGTTACTGTGTGCGTGGTGCAGTTGACAGTTGTGGCGCTATCGTGGTATATGGCGCAAAAGTATTGTGTACACAGAATATAGTGTCGGATATATACCAATTGAATCTGCAAATAGAACTCAAATCAACAACGCATTCAATTCGGGAAAAAATATTTCATGAATGAGTTGACGTCTCTTGAGTACATGTTCTAACGACAACGACAAACCCAAGAAGAAGAGCGTCATCGTCTCTCGCACATTTTTCTTTATCTCGTTTTTTCTTGAGTGTTACGTATTTCCGTATCATGTGAATGAGTAAAAAGGGAATGTGATCATTTTGTTCGATAATGCAATATTATCGTAGACAAGACATGCACTTTTAATAAAAACAAAATCAGCACACAAAAAATTAGTACTCGCACTCTTCTCTGTTCATGTAACATTATACAATATTATAAAAATGCATTAAGTAAGTGTGTTCGAAGAGAGTGATGTTATAATGTCGGCGATTAAATGACGTGGTGAGGTGAACACACATCGTCGCAATTCGCATTGTCCCGTGTGTACGATAACAGGGAATGCAGTCAAATCGACGAGGTCGTAGCAAAAATATAATAATAATCATAAATCCATTATTATTTTTGCACCAACCTACATATCACCTTATAACGAAACACAAGCCAACATAATACAAAATTCTTCTTGCAGAAGCATGCAGTTGCAGTAATGTAATATCGACTATCCCCTTTCCCATATTATTACAAATTTTATACTCACTGCATTGCATTTTCAATTGCATTATTTTATTATTATCACTACCGAGTGCAGACACAGAAGAGTAAAGCAACCAGCAACATCGCACACAAAACTTACCGTTTTCTGTCAAACAAAAGGACTGCGAGAGAGGAGAGGAACCCATATCACTTCTACCTTTTTATACGGTTCTTGTGTACTTTTGCATCATTCTACAACAATATTGTATTCTCTAGCCGAGTAGAGAGAGAAGTGCGCTATATGATATACACCAACCATTTTTCTATCTATAATTTCAACTGGTCGTGAGGAGTTTGGTTGATGATCATGATCGCCATCAACATCATCATCAGAGTATAGTAGTTGGTATGTTCATGTACGAAAATCAGTGAAAGTGTTCCAATTCCTTTCCTTTTTTGCTGTGTGTATGTTTACTTGTGTGTATCTGTGTAAAAGTGTGTACTGTTGTGCACACGCTGCTCCCAACAACATTACTCAGATTACAAAAAGGGAGGACCACACGTCAGTAATTTACAACTAGACACGTTTGATTTTTAACGCTCTTTTCAGTTTCAAAGTGAAGAATCAGAGAAAAAAATACAATACGAGATATATAGAATAATATTTATATAGTTACATTATTATTATTATTACACGCATCAAAAAGTGTAGAGAACAGACACGTCAACGGAAACGTCCGTATGTTTGTTCCATCATCGTCGTAAATTCATCCGAACCGTCCGTCCCAATATTTTTATGTTGAAAAAAATTGTGCACAAAGCTATACGTGTACCATATCTATCTATTTGTGTTACTATCAAAGAATTGCCAGTTTGTTATGATCTGAGCAAAGAAAAAGTAACAAACAAAAAAACTGGCAGTAATTGGTGCAAACTATTGAGGCTGACACGTTATAATTCAGTAAACCAAATTTTTAGCTGTTTGGAGAGAAAAAAAGTCGGAGTTTTATACTAATGATGAGTAGCAGATAATTAGCATGTCATCGACTCACCATTATCATCAACACCAACAACACAACACAAGTCATGGACATGTGCAAAGCTGATAGTGAACAGAAATTGCGACCTCATTTTTCGTAGGGGTAACACCGACTCATCATCATCAAGAGTGAGCGATAAGCCTATCAATACATATAACAACCCGCAAATGTATTGCTCTTCATCGCACTTCTTCTTCTGATAAACCTGGAAAGTTCACTGTGCTACTACTATAATTTGTTCAATAAAAATGTGTTTGAGCCAGCAAACCGTACACTTACGGGCTTGGAAAAGGAAAAAATCGTTTGACGTTTACAGATAAAAACTGTCAAACAAAACTACTTCTTCAGGTAACCGTTTTAAAATTGATAGGAAAAAAAAATATATATAAGAAAGACTTTTTACACAATAGTAATCAGTCAGTTAGCATACGTCAATGATAAAAATTTAATGCAGTTAGAATGTAAATATTTTATTGGGTGTGAATTTTTCTGGTGCTGAGCTTGAGCTGTTAGAGCTGTCAGAGCAAAGTCAAAACTGAATATATAATAGAGGCGGCAGTAGGCACATTATAATCCCATTCGCACATAAGTAAGATAAACACGCATTGTCAGGAACTTGTGAACCTTCCAATTTTCTATGAATATTTAAAAGTGCTATTAAAAGTGTACTACCGTACATGGTAGTGTGGAAAAAAATATATAAGTTGCTCGCTCGGAACATGGAAAGAAACGGGAAAGTTTCTCAAGCATAAACGTGTGGACTCTATATTATGGCCTATAATATAAAACCAATCAACACGACAGACGCATAGGCTTCATTTTCATGACAAACATAATATTAAAATTGAATTATCGATGACGGAAATAGTACTGCAATCCATTCAAAGCACTATATGAAGCCATTATTAAGCTGTTTCCCTTGTCACAACAAGTAGGTATAATAGAATAGAATGTGTAATGTGTGTAGATATGCGATGTGTTATGGAAGGCACAAAAAGCCCATAAAGACTACGCTATCAAAAAACAACTGTGCATGGAGAAGTAGTAGAAAGATTTGTTGTTATTGCATGTGGGCAATTCCTCTGTGAAAATGGAGAGAAACACACACACACACACACTCACACAATTTAATATGCATACCTAAGAAAGGTAAAAGGCATTTCATTCCCCACTTTTTATTGAGCAATTTACCGAACCAGATAAGCATCTCCATTCATTAAGATTTGTCAGCCACACAGAGACACAAGCGGAGTTGTAAAGGTTTCTTGTTAACTAAATGCATGTTACGTGTGAAATTTAGTGTTGTTAGTGAAGTGACTATAAAAAGACCTTCCTATCACAAAAAAA
The DNA here is from genome assembly GCA_027743765.1 of Coecobrya sp. COE2. Classification (NCBI taxonomy): domain Eukaryota; kingdom Metazoa; phylum Arthropoda; class Collembola; order Entomobryomorpha; family Entomobryidae; genus Coecobrya; species Coecobrya sp. COE2. Next base: position 7,882 of record JAHZMV010001905.1, read on the forward strand.
CACACCGACAATTTTTTTTCTCTCCTGAAGCTCTAGGTTGAAAACTGGACCGGAGAAAAGAAAGAGATAGGAGGAGGAGGAGAAGGAGGTGTATTTTGTTGTTTGTTTTATAGATCCTAGTGTAGTAGCACATTGCATAATGTATGTAGTAAAGTAGTATTAGATTTCTTGACAGTTGGGAATACTCAGATAAAAACACATGCACACATCTTAAAAAAAGCTGTCTGTTTAGTTTGCTATTTGAGAGAGAGAGAGAGAAAAAGCATCCGCCAAACCAATCCACATGGGAATCACGGGAAATGGAAATAGGAAAACAAGTTATAATAATAATCGGAGTACAATCATAATGTTGTAAATGAGCATTGTTTCTTCGTCGTCCCCACTTGTTATTATTATTGTCTTGCAATGTTTTGATTATGATAAAATAGCAAGAGAAATAGGATAAAAACATTATGGAGAAACAATACGTGTGTGTTGGCATTTTTGATATAATATTATGCTTGCGTTGCAAATCATGGGAATGAATAATAAACTTGAGAAGAAAAAAGATGAGCTCTGCAAAAAGCTCTTTTTTATATTATTCATCATTCCAGAGACCAAAATAACATGTACTGAAAAAGAATAACAATGCTCGGGTCAGTCCGGCACTGCCCGTTTTGTATTTCTAGTATTTCTCTCTATAATCCTATCATCATCCAAAAGCCATTTTCGTGTTACTCAATCATGAAAGATTTCTTTTATGTGGGGACGCATATGAAAAAGGCACACAACACACACATGCAGTTAGCTGAATTATGCTTATACGTCTTTTCTCTCTCTGATTCCAAAACTATTGTATTCCTTGGAAATTCCATAAAACATGTGGAAAGGGAGTTCAGTTGAGTAGACGATGTCGTGAGGGTGAGATCTCTCTTTGCTTTCTTGACATTCACAGTGTGTGTGTGAGAAAAATAAGCATGATCCCTCCTATCCATTTCCTCCTTTGGCGTCAACAGTCTATTGGCTAGAGAAATTATTATGTACTCCAAATGGAAAGTTGGAGACTTGAAGCCTCGTTCTGGAAGGCTAATATAGCTGACTGGAGAGAGAAAGAAAGCAAGAAAGAAAAATATATTAGGCAGCTGCGGGCGAACATTGCTTTTCCATGTTTCCGCTTTCCACATCCTTTCACTCCGTCTGTCTTTCCCCGTTTTTATGTTTTCTCTCTTGTTGATTGTGTGCATGGATGGATACGCAGGATTTGAGTCAAGTAATAAAAACAGGATAATAAACAGAAAATTGGCACACAAGAAAGAAGAAAAAATATCATATTATTCATTCTGCTTATTGTTACAAGTTTTAATGCGTAAACTTGCCGATAATTAATGACTCGTATTTTTATATTCTTTTTTATAGGAAGTAATCAAACACTCTGCTAAGCTACATTTTACTGGGATAACTTTTTATTACTGACCGGAAGCACACGGACGTCTCTATACTTTCACACATTCTCCATTAAAACATACAGTGTACCTATTTACCCGGAACCTGCTGGCTTGGGTTTGTTGGGTTGAGAGTGCAAAATCAGCGTTGTTAAAGGATGAAACAAATGCTGCGAGAAATGATTATAATGAAGTTTCGTATAATTAAATTATCATCATCTTCAACAGTTTTGTGACATCAGTACTGCAGTGTGCTGCGTAGTATACATTTAAATTAGTGTCTTCCGTCGTGTACTCTATATTGACATTTTTGGTTAATTTGTTTTGTACTTTGTAACGCTACATGAGAGAGAACAACCGTCTTCAATTTAATTAGTACAGTAACCGTTTAAAAATCACCAATTGTGACTTGCGGACCAATTTGCTACACATTATCTCTACAAAAGACTACGATTAGCTAGTTAGTTAGCTATATATACTGACTTCCAAAAAATTTGCACGTGTGTAAAGCGTGCAGACGGACGAAAGTCGTTATTTTTTGTGTAAAAAAAGTTGTAAAAGTAAAACAATCAAGGTGGCTTCAATCTTGACACTTCGACATACTCCACCCACAGCCAATCAGATTATGTACGATAGACAGACAAAAATGGCAGATAACAAGAGACGCTACTTCGAGCGAGACTCCAGAGAGAAGGAGGCTGCAAACAGTGCTAGTAATTCGGAAACTAGTCGCCATTCAAAAGAGCAGAATTATGATGACCCTCCAAACTCAAGGCTGTTTATTCTCTGTGGGAGAAATGTCACGGAAGACAATCTGAGAGAAGCGTTTGAAAAATTTGGTACAATTAAGGAACTCTGGATTGTTAAGGACAAAAACTCGGGAGAATCAAAAGGTAAGCCTAATTACCATTTTATAAAATGTTCTGTATAAAAGGTGTGGGCAGCCAAAAAATATGATGACAAATCAAATCTCATACATGTAACCTCATTTCTCATCGTTTTGCATAAAAATGTAATCGTGCAAAAGCATAAACATAATAAACCGGAAGTATAAAATGTAATTAAGAATAATTATGTATAAAGTTGTTTTTCATCTCATTCATATTATTACTTTGGCTTGGTTGAACATTACCAACTTTGGAGTAGAGTGTTCATTCATGTGGCACCACAAAAGCTGTACCATGCGATTTGGTAGTTTTGGTGGTAAATAAACACCTCAGACATCAGCTGTTCGTGTCCCAATATCTCCACAAATGTCATCATAGAATGCCATGGCATGCCACCCACGCAGGATAACATGTCATAAGACCAACTTTGTTTCATTTTGCATGATAAATTTTTGTTCTGAATTTCTCCAGCATTTTCATATGTGTAAAATGGCATGTGTTTTAACGTACGGAAGAAAATTGACATTTAAACATGATTTCGCGTATAACATTCCCTGTCAACAGAATGCCACTCATAATATGCAGTAGATATAGACAGCTTGAAAATTTTGTTACATTTCGGGTATGGCCATCGCCCATCAAGATGTATGCATGAAAAAAGGTTTAAGATGATCATAGTTTTACTTTTTTTAAGTTATGCCTAGTTAGCAAACTTGTTTATAATAACACTACTCTCTAGCTATTATAGATATGAGGAAAAAGTTTTAATTTGAAAACTGGCAGAGAGACGTGAAGAAACGGAGGAGAAGAGGGAATCCTAAACTAAAGCTGGTTTTTCACTGAGGTTAAGGACATCCATATTTATAATGGCATCATGGATGCTTGTGCTGTCTTGTCGTTTCGAATTTGAATCAAGTTTTTACACGAAGGTAGGTGGTCGATGACTGCATTTTGTGGATGTATAGGCATTTTCGTGTAAAGTCTATCATCGGTTTGCTTTGAGATTTTCATATCGTTTTGTAATCTTTTACATGCCGACGAGTTGACCACTGCTGCTGCCAGACGAATTTATATGTAGTTTTGTTGGATGTCTGGAAGAATTTTTGTACAATGAACATTTATCTCTATTGAGTCCTCAAGTTATCAATCAATCGATGAGGACCACAGGTGTGTAAAATAATATATGTGGCATAAACTGGTTGGTAGTCCATTTGCATAGAGAATTAAAACTGAATGAATTTATAATTGTAACAAAATTTTGGTTTTTAATGATCAAACAAAGCTATTAATGCAATTTTATGCATTTTATACGATTTGTTATTGTTTTGCAAAAGAGAATTCCTGATTATGTAGGAAATGAAAGAGTTTCCATTCGATTCATGCATAATGATCAAGTTAATTTAGAAGGATGGAGTTATAATTGAAATATTAATTAGGATAATTGGGCCATTATGTGTGCATGCAGCGAGTAATAATAATTGTATTTAATAATAATGATGAATGGAAAGCTTAAAAGAAATTAGTTAAACTTGCGAAACGGTCCAGTGAACAAAGATGTATTGCTTTATTTGTTATTAGTGACTATTTATAGTCATCACATCGCATATGTACATGTATGCCTTTTCAACTTGAAACTATTTTTGTTTGTTAAAAAGCAATAACAAATGATAAAATAATGAGCTAATAGCGATAATAATTGCTAGTTATGACCTTTCATTCAACGTCAACAGAGAGTATGTGACTGAAGAAAGTTTTTTTCTTCTTATTTGATGACTTATCATCCAAGTCAAAAATCAGAAAACGTGAACGTGCATACTGAACCAGTCAGAAAACTACGGTTATATAATTTACTCAATTATTTTATGCTGCTGCAGGTTTACAAAAGTTAAAAGTGCAAAATGAATCGCAAATTTCTTCATTCACACGTCTATCTGGATAATGAGAAAGTTACATAAGAATAGTGTAAACATGTAACCTGTCACTAATATCTTCCCCTTTCATAAATCAATCAATAAACTGTGACTGTATTTTGTAGGAATCGGCTGCATTAATTTTTTGATAATCGGAAACAAAAGGAAGGAAGCAAAAGAATGAATATTATGTACATACGTCATGTGCTAGTAAGCAGATCGGTTCAATATACAAATTAGCCACATTTGCAATACGGAAACAAGAAAAACCACAGAATGCACTTTCTGCGACCAGAAGAAAAGACATGACATGTTATGTAGTTTGAAATATAAAATTCGTTTCGGGAAAAATGATTTTTATGTTCATGATTTTCATTGTTAGTAATCCATTACTCTCTATTATTGTTTTTGTCAAAATTACGTTTCGTGTGTTCGTGCCGCTATATACGTAAAATACTTCACCTTTCACTTTTGTTTTATTACTTTTGTTCATATAAATACTACTACGATGCAAGCCATTGTATTCTTCTGTGTTACAAGTTGAATTTGCCATAATATGACTTATTCCACTTATTATATTACCTCAGGAAGAAATATGAATTCATGCTACTAAGAAGATAGAGACTTGGCTCAGGTATTCCTTTTTTTTATTACGACAAAAGATACACTCTCACACAACATATAAAAATGTCATGCACTATGTGGCACGCAGATTGAGGAAACTTTGCATCTTACTGACATGAAAAGATTGAAATTTCGTGA
>JAHZMV010001906.1:1291-27250 GCA_027743765.1 Coecobrya sp. COE2
AATTTCATTCTTTTCCAAATGCCTTGATCACTAAATGCTTTGGAATATATTTATCTTGTCACCATTCTTCATTTAACTGTCAGCGTTCGTCCGAAAGTTGTTCGTTTCAATAACCGTGCCAGTTCCATGCTTTATCCTATGGTGGAAAATGGTGATCAATATTTTGACACTAATTAGAAAGAAATGATAATATTGCATGACCTGGTTCCGGATTCTTTAACCCTTTATATTCCAAATATTCCCTTCCCTATATACATGTACTTTACGATACCCAAAATCCGAGAGGATGCGTCTTTTATATAAGTACGTTGAGATATCCGCTCACGTAAATCTTAGCATCACTGGGAACACCGATCCTGAATTACTCGCCAAGAAATTAGAAATGAAATCTTCTGACCACGGCGGCGACCAAGATCTTACCGTCCACCGAATGATTTCGGGCATTTGCATTACAAACAGAAAGAAGTATGAATGCGAAGAAGATCCAACCCAGTTGTGGCACAGCATCATGAACGTGGAGTGGAGAATTTCACTTGGACCTACCGGTAGCTTGGGGTAGCTACCCCAAAGGTATAAAATTAAATATCATTAGGATAAACCATATTTGAATTTCCATATTCACGAATATTGGGAAAATATTTTTTAAATAATTTAGGAGGCTACTATCGTATATTAACAGCTCAGGTTTGGTTAGGCTTTAGGCCTCAGGTTGAAGTAAAATATAATATGGCATAACGTTTCTTATACAACATAATATGTACCAACTGAACGTGCGTGGTTAGTTAGTGATTATTTGTGATTACCGAGGTCACTGTCAGTCACTATGAATTCCAATTCCTAATGATTTGCTAATTCAAATCAAGGAAAGCGACAACTACACAACACAACTGATTGAATTTTATTTGATAGAAGAACTCATGCAAAATGACAAGAGACACAATCATAATAGAATATACATGTACATATAACCCAGTGTTGAGTGTTCGTCCATTTTTACAGATAACCCATTTATGTTAATGCCAAATTGGCGATTGTCATCATTATGATTTAGATAACATTGATTTTGTGCCATTAAACCGATTGAAAATGCTACGGTGCTTGAATGCGAATAAAAATATCTTGGTAAGGATTAAAAGACAACTTTTATGGGGTGCTATTTTTACGTTGTTTTACGCTATTTTTACACTTATTACAATCATCCATTATTACATTATCCATCGATAGAAATATATATATACTCATTCTCAAAAGATTATATGTCTTTAGGTATTGATTCGTTAATAGACCCTCATTAGATCAGACAAACTTACATTGCAAAAGAGACATGCATTTAACAGGTTGCGTTTCAAAATTTATAGGAGAGCTTAGGTTATTTGAAAATAGAATCTAACGGTTATTTAAGTACCATCGCTTAACAGCCCATTCCTTTATTTCAGATCCGCATAAATTTAACACTATTCATTTAACTATGTAAGCATTAATATTATTCAGTCACCTATAGTTAGTGATATTTTTCCTCATTAACCATTCTTGTATGTTGTATGTATGTAAATACTACTCCTGACTACTATGTACATATCACACAGCACAATCATTTATTTGTTTACAATTGTTCACATTTTGCATATTATAAGAAAGAAGACAAGTTAAGCCATAATATCAACTGATGCCTAACATTTTTGTCGGCAAGTATGTAATTCGCGACAATGATCAAGGTGAACCAAGCTATTTTATCACTACTACGATCCATATCGTATTGCATTTATGCAAAAAAAGAGTTGAATAGATGACGAGTACAAGACAATTCTACATGAAGACTCTGGTTATCAAAGGGTTCATATCGTAAAAAATCCAAATGTACCAAACAAAATGTGCTTGGTAAGTAATGCGTATCACAAAAACATAATCTAAAGCAAGTGGCAGCTTATAAATATTATGCAAATATGTAAATCCAATAGGTGTACAACGCTTCTTGGACGCATGTCAATTGTATTGAAATAATTGTGCAAATACAGCCACGACATGACCTTCTATTATGCTTTCTTGGTCAATGCTAAATACAGAATACTTACTACAACAACAGTAAAAACTTAACATCGCTGTTAGGATTGAAAATTTGCTAAAAAAATAACTCCAAAATAAAGCACGTCCCAACCCAACAGAAATATTAGTGTTTCATATTTACAGAAATCGAACCCAATAAAAATAAAATGTAGCGTTCCCTGACGCTTACCTTGTTTGAATTATTCTCATCATTTTGATGAAAACAACAACTATTTTATACAGATTTCCGTTAAACTTACATTTTATATTAGTACCTTATACTATGTAATGCTTAATAAAACCTGGAATTATTGAAATATAATACGTGCATGATGTCGTTGACAATGGTGAAGAAGGGTCAATGTCAATGACACATTCCTGAAACCATATAATTATGGTTCCATCCTATCAGCAGAAGCGACGATGATAATGACCCTTTTGCTTCTCTCTTACTTTGGTTTGTTGGTGTTAGTAGCAGAGTGGTAATGAAATTAAATGGTCGATCTCCTGTAAACGTTGTTTTCTGCATGATAATTAGATAGTTTAATTTTAATGGAATTTTAATTCAAATAAGGGACCTTGAATTGAGCAAATCCGCACAAAAAGGTAAAAACGAGTTATTATAAGTTAATTAACATAACACACTATCTGATAATATAATTGTAATGTAGAGTAGTAGTTGGTATCTGGTGTGGTTGTGGTGATGTTATAGCACAACCGTAAAAGAAGGGGCCTACGTATCTAAGTACTATGTATTATGTGAATATTACAACTAAAGGTCAATTTCATCGTAAACCGGGCCTGACAAAAATAGGTATGACAAATAAAGCCAAGGAAGCTTGGAATGCACAACGCAATACAATACGCACAAACAAACAGACAAATTATAGTAACATCTAAAAGTACTAATATTTTAGTACATAGAGTATTCTGGTAAGCATACAACATACCAAATTATGTACTCGTTCGTGGCATTATAATAGGAATGAATTTTTGGAAGAAATGCGCATTCCAAAACGTCATATCTGAAGAAGGTCTTCATCCATTTATTTATATGCCATTATGCAACAACAAACAGAAACCCTTTAATATTTCACGCCAAATCTCAGTAAATCCAAAGTGACATTTTTACTTACTGCATCTACTGCTCCAAAACGGACATGCTTCACCAAACTGTGTGCTTACCTGCTCTGCTCTCGATGCCCTAGAAAACTATTGAGATAATGGAAGCGGGCGTCCTGCAGTTAGTTACAGATTCTCAAACTCGATTGTATTATCCAAACACTGAGAAGCACGTCGTCAAGATTATCAACAGCACGACGTGAATTCGTGGTGTACGCACTGCGACAACGATGATGAACTGAACTGTGTGTGGCGCACGCACATCGTACACGCTCATGTACAACATATTTAACTTTTATCATGGAGGAATAAATGTGACCAGCGAACACCGCGGTGAACATCTACATTGACAATTTGCCAAACCACTTGGTGATGATTTTCGAGATGATAACATTTTAAAAAGTGGTTTGGTCTGATACACGTGATAGAAACCAACACCAGAAAAATATCAGAAGGTGTTCCTGGTCCTGAGTGTCCTTACATTTCCTTATTAATCGATCACAAAAGGAAGACCCCATCATCTGAAGCTTGGTGCATCATCATCTCACATGGCAATCATGTGTACAATTTTTGCTGAATATGGAGAGTTCCTTTGTGTCTTCTTTTTTTGCATGGATGATCGCAACGAATATATTACAGTACAACAGTACAATTACAATTCATGATTTTTAATCCGTTAGCTGAACCATATAGCCGTATCACGTTGTCAAATGAATGATATACGAGTGCAGTCCGTTGATTTCATCAGCTTGTAATTACTTGCTTCCATACTCCATGGTCCATGATACCTTTAAAATGCGAACATATTCTGCACCTGGGTAGATCCAATATTGGATTGGATTCAGGTCGGAACGGATTGGATCGGAAAATAATCCGATATCGGGATTGGATTCCGAACACTAACCTGGGTATGCTATAGTTATGCCATGTTTGAGAAAATGCCTACCTGAAGATTTTCCGTATATAAAGGAATAACGGTTCTTGGGAACACATCATTCAATTCTCTTTGCTTCTCAAGCTCATTACAACTTTTCTAACCAATTTTTGTGATTTAATCACCAACCCCAAAACCATCAACATGCAAGTAAGTTTCCAAAAAGGAGATCAAATACAACTAATTTGTGCCCGAATGAACCCGTAATATTGTTATTGATGAAACTGTAATCTTTAGTAATAAACCAATGCTTTTGTGTATCCGCAGACCGCCATCGTTTTCGCTGCTCTCTTCGCCGTCGCCTCTGCTGGCGTTTTGGCTCCCGCCGCTACTGTTCTCTCTGCTCCAGTAAGTGACCACGAATTTTCCTTTAACTGGTGGAAACTAACTGTAGTCCCCGAATCCTAAAATGTAACTATTCAATTTTATTTAGATTGCTGTGGCACAACCCATTGCCGTTGCCCAACCCGTCGTCCGCACTGTCCACGTTGCCCAACCCGTCGTCCGCACCATTGCCGTTGCCCAACCCGTCGTCCGCACTGTCCACGTTGCCCAACCCGTCGTCCGCACTGTCGCCGTTGCCCAACCTGTTGTCCGCACTGTCGCCGTTGCCCAACCAATTGTTCGCGCTGCCCCAGTAAATAGATATTTTTTTCCATAAATATCAAATTAATGTTAAAAAGATTTCGAATGCATTAATCATAATTTCAATTTCCCACAGATTGCCGTTGCCCATGCTCCTCTTGCCGTAAGTCCTTTTTTAAACTTCTTTAAAACTTTAATTTAGAACGCTTTGAAATTAGACACTTCAATAGTTTAGCATTTAGCATTACTAGAACCCATATACTAGGTCGGTAAGCAAAATACCTATGCCATTTATTATTCTAATCACACGAATTTAGTATGCTGTTCCATCTGCTGTCCAATATGCCTCCGTCGCCCACGTAAGGAGGGCAAACTTAATTAATAGGTGCCTACAAGTTATAGTTCTCTAATTAAAGGTTCATGTCTATTATTCTCAGGTCGCCCCAGTTGCCCACTCCACCATCATCGGTTAAGCATCCATAAGACTGACACTTCACTACTCCTCTTTGAGGATGGATCCTCATACCTAAATTATAAATTTTTTAAACGAAAACTAGTCTCATCGAACTAAATTATTATTTTTATACGATGTTGAGCTATTTGGACAAAATAAAATTCGACACTTTCTAAAAAAATTAAAAATGCAATGTCGTGCAATCTCCAATGCTGAATGAAAGTTTGCATACTATAAATTCCAATTTTGGTGGACGCATTTGTTCATGATTAACTGTGATGTAATAATGCTTCTTAATTTCATAGAGAATGTCATATTATTATAATGTGGTCATGATGCATACAATCAAAAATTAAACAAAAAAACCACGTTTCATTATTCAGTATTTATTGCATTAATTTTTTTCGCTTCCGTTAATAGTAGATGCCTTCACTCGTCACTCGCCACATACACAAGTGTGTACATTGGTGTTTCAACGTTACATCAAAACTTCGTACGCCAAAAGAGATATTTTGTTTGAGTTCCTTTTTACGATTTTAAATGGTAGTAGTTATTATTAATCTATTCTACATTACTTGCTGGATTTATTCACACCATTAATAATTAGTTTTAGCAAGCTATGTTCTTGCTTATATTTACTTACTTCAAATTATAAACTAACAGTTGCAATAACAATAATCTACATGCACTTTATACCACAATATACACGAAAATGACTTAACACCCCAATAGACTTTCACCCCATCCATCCAACAAGCCTGGATGCATTTCAAATCAGAAACATGATTCTCGGGGTTTTCTTCCTTATTACATATTTGAATAAATGACGACTCGTGACAAGTATATTTTTTATTTATTTCGTTAGCAGTATTTATATCTATAAATTTATAACAAATGCTGAATGTTTAACAACAGCAGTAATAATAATTATTCCAAAAGGGGTTTTAAGCTTCAATACATGTTTCATCGTCTCCAAATCACCAGAAGTTTCTGCAAGCGAACATAGTAATTACGATTGATATGTTATTTCACATGAAACAACGACACAACCTTGTGCTTAAAGTCTATGCTTACACACTTTATGCGTGCGTTTAATAATTTTAAACTTCATCTCTTTAATACTTTTTAATTTCAATTATTCAGGGTAGGTTGGGTGTGATGTCAAAAAGGATATTTTCATAGAAAACGATGCTAGATCAATAATTTTACTTGTAGATTATTATATTTTAAACTACAGCTTTTGCGACCTGCTAATCAGTAAACATTGTTGCTGTACATTTTCCAATATTCTTACTAAAAGCTATACAAACTATATATACTCAACAATCGGGTTTGCTCATATTGTACATTATAATCTCTGATGATATTGCTAAATTGTATATACATTTTTAAATTAGCTTAATTATTACCCGCTATGGAATAAGTCGCTTGACCAAAAGATTGCGATATCTTAGAGTAATATGTATTGCGATTATCAATTAGATCTCAATTTATGTATTTACTAGCCTAAACTAGAGTGTCGATAGATATAGCGGGTTAAGTAATCTAAATGTAAATGACTGAAATGATTACTGGTACTGGTTTTAGAAAAGTAATAATAAATGGAGGCTTCCTATTTTCAACTTTGTTGTTTGTATAAATTAAAACACGAGCAATAACGCAATAGACAGTATAACGTATTAAAATTTTGTAATATACTTGTATACAATCTAAAGGTCTTAAGATGTATAATATTGGATATTCAAAAGCATTTTAAAACATGTTTCATCTCTAGCTGCAAACTTTTGGGTAATTGGATTTGTACAAAAAGGAAAATGCTTTTTACAAACTTTTTTAAATAATTATATTATGATATCAGTATATGCATTTATATGTTTTAGTTATAATCATCCATTTTAGTTTCTGAATTCGTTCCGCAACGGTGGCGGTGAGTTGGTGCAAACGCTAATCCCAGAGTCACTGGATTTTTCACAATACAGAAAGCGATTTTGTTGTTGCTGCTGCTGAGACAAAGAATTTACCCTGTGAGCCCGCCCGCTGCAAAAGAAGATGATGCGGTTGTGATTCCATTATTCCAACCGAGCCACTTACATTTTCTTCTAGAACTGCACCACCATTTTCATAAACATGGCCTGCTGCCCTTATTGGCTTTCCTCCAGCACTACTACTAGCAGCACCGTTTCCAACGCCAGCACCACCAGAGCAATTATTACTGGTCTCAAAAAGGGATTTAGCTTGGAGGAATCTGTTCCTTACAGAATCATTGTTATATGCCGGACTAGCATCTCGCTTCCTTTGATGTGTACTACTTGAGGAAGGATGAGGCTGATGATCACGTGTTTGCTGCTGTTTAGTCCACTGGGAGTGATTCTGATCCACCACAATAGATGAGGTACCAGCTCCGCCACCAGAATCTGCACTGCTTCCACCAGAACCATTCGAATTATTCGAGGATGAAGCACTGTTCCAAAATGACTCTCCAGTTGTGGCAATGCCACTGCTACTGGAACTACTTCCAGAAGAGCTTGCAGAAGATGTTGGCTGTTGTGCTGTTTGTATAGTAGCCGATCCTGTACTGGAAGAGGTAGCGTTGGATGTTGGCAAGATACCCGATGGGGCTCCTTTCGAAATAAAGCGATTTATATGATGATGGCTCCCTTGCTTATTATTATTGTTATGATGATGATTAGAATGCCAGGCCGCATTGGGATTTCCTGAAACAGCTCCACCTCCAACAACCGAAGAAGAGGTCGTCTTCTGAAGATTTATCGGTGACAGAATGATTTCTTCTGTTTCTGCATCAGGATGACTCTCTGCACAACTCAAGTCAGCTCCACTGATCGGCTCATCTCCATCTTCTTCCCCGTCTACTTTCCCCACGAATATGCCAGAATCCCGGGGATGATGAAGTCGGTAAAAGTGAGGTGACGGTACGCCTGCATTTGTCGTCGTTGTATGTCCTTGTTGTTGAATTTGAGCAGGTGAACCTTGCTGTTGTTGTTGGCCCATTACTCTGTTTGACACGTTGTTGGCATTCGGGCCAAGTGTATGGGTACCATTGCCACCAGTTCCAGCACTACTAGCACGTGCAGGTTTAGGAGTTTTCTGCGTCGTTAGATAGTATTGATATTGGTAGTAAGTTTGACCCGGGATCCGATCCGATTCAATGTCCCATTCACGGAGAAGCTCTACCGCTGTCATGAGCTTGGTTCGGTCTGCTACGTCGGCAATGCCTATAGTGTCCAAATCTTCTTCCTCGAGCTCCTTTAGTAAATCAAGTGATTCAAATCCATGCTTCTCCAGGTCTCGCGTATATTGCTACAACATAAAAATGAAACAAAAGATTCACAGTCAAACAAACATCAACTCAAATCAGGCATACAAAACTCATAGAACATTTGCTCCCAAGAAATCATTCCCATTTTGCATTTCTCTTCCCTTTTACAATCCTTTAAAAAAGTCAAAATATCTGAGATGCCACTTTTAAAATCCATCTAAAACGAACAAACGCTTTATACAGCTCCTTTGTATACATATACTTGACACGGTTATGTGTCTTGGTGCATGAGTCATCTCACAACTACCACCACACGCACGTTACTATCGTGTGCAGTGCACCTCGACTTGTGTGCGATTTTACTGCTCACTATTTTTCTTCCAAAATACAGTTGACAGAGAAAAATAGGATGGAAAATGAGCCAAAGGAAAAAGGGCAAAGGAAAACCAAAAAAATAAAAGAGGGAGAGAGTGAAGGAGGGCATCAGTCTGCCTCCAGCTTCTATACATATCTTCAGTCAACCAACAACCTCAAAATAAACCATTCACTCAAGCGTGATTCATGCATTTGAAAATGAAAGAAAGAGGATTTTAAAACGCTCACAGTCAAGCAGAAGGATTCAAAATCATGCCGTTTTGTAGAGTTGTATTTTTCGGTTCACCGTGTCTTCCACTCATTGTCAAGAAGATCCATTATTATGAAATATCATTTCTTTCCCCAAATACAACCCCTTCTTTTTTCTACCACCAACATTTTTTAAAAAATCAATCCAATATTGGATCTCTATTCTGCTGGAAAGGGTGTGCTTAGTCAACCCAAAGTCCGTCACATGCCATAATATTTGACATTTGGCATTGCACCGCATTGTTACATAAACTCGTCACTTTATATGGTTACAGGTTTAAAACTGCTTCTGTCATGAATGACACATCTTCGCATAAATTCATAACCCATTCATCGAACCGTCATCTTCATTCATACACCAAGTGAAGCAAAAAATTCAAGGCATATTGGGTTTTGTATAGAGTCTTAAAATTATCTTTTGAGCCTTTTTCGTAGAAACAATGGGATTGACGACGGCACATGCCTGGTTCCATGATAAATGATATGGATTTAGAAAATAATAATAGACAATGATTATTTCCTTATTTTTATTGCAGTCAAAGTACAAAAAGAGCCTAGGAATTTATTATCGCTTGTTTTGAAAGGAGACGACAAAGTTCCGGAATAAATATGCAACAAATAAAGAGAAATAAATCCTAAAGTAGTTCACATGGATGGATGACTCCAGCATCTTCGTCCCAAACATAAGCGACAAGTTAGTCTTAGATTAAATACTGCATTTTTGTACGAAGCGTTTCATTATGGTTTCAGCTCAATCACAAACATGTGAATAATTATTAACTGATGCTGTGTGACTATAGAAGAACGAAGTAGGAACGTACGCTGCTATCAAGGAATGTAATAAAAAGCAATAACATACATACATATTCTAAATCCCTCCAGCCGGAACAACTGTAATAGATAGCTAAGCGTTAAAGCTTTAAAGGAGCATTTGATAAAAAAAACGAGAGAAACTAAAATAATTAGACATTGACAAAGAACCATCGTTGACCTGTTTCTAGGTTTATACTTCTGTTCTGAAAATGGTGACTTGTATGCGCGCATTATAAGTTTTCCTGCTTGACACAATAATCACAACACAGCAGTAAACAGCCCTTTAAACGTCTTATAAACATTGTCTATGCTACACAAATGTCATTCCCCACAACATCTCTTTAAACAGATGCAGGACTCGTGCCAAGAAAATGTTAGCTAAATAAACAAAGTACCCTGAAAGCACATCGTTCAGCTTAAATCAGATGCAAAGTGCATTTAACTTTTTCTCCATCTTATTCCAGAGTCCAAAATTCAGAATGAAAGTGAAAAATTACATACAAACTATGAACTATATGTACAGTTTTTTTATTCCTTTTTGTCCTACTTGGTAAATTATGTTGGCTTTATCCGCATAAAGTAAGAGACATATAAAATACTACCACAAACAGACAACAAGTTACTCATCCGTAAACTAAACTCAAAGTTATTAGTATCCACGTGTGATAATTTTTCCACAAGGAAATATGTGACCATGTGACAAGCTATATGGACTTCTAACTTGGTAATAACAAAAGTTTAGCAAAATCTCAAGGAAAGAGTGCACGCGTGTAATAACTTTTTCTACGAATTATTTTGACATTCGACCTACTCTGACTTTTCCTGAACGCTGTTGTCATCGGAATAGTAGAATACTGGCCATATAAAACCACTTCTTATAGGAAACTTGGCTGGCCGCATTCTCTTCTCAAGATGGAAATTAGGTTTTTGTTTCATCATCATCTCTTGCATGTCGCGATATGTGAAGTTAGATGACATTACGCAAGAGAAATGCATACATCATTCATGTATGTATGTAAATTGTTGCTACTTTTACGTCAGATAGGGACCATGATAATTATGAATTGCACTTTCACCGTACAGGGTTACCTTTTTGGGTCTTACCGAACAGAGAATGTCACTGAACCATATAGAGGAATCCACTATGTACATAAATACCTTTGTTGAAATATGTACATCTTACATAATATGACCATACCTTATAATGATGCTACATAGCATACTATAATGGGTCGATATATTTTACACTGTCTAAAATGTCTTCCACTTTTGGAAGTAATGCATGAAAGCAGATGGAAAAGAGAAAAAAGTGTAAAACATTTTCTAATTCAAAACGTTGGATAAGCTTATTCCAGTTTTTTAACAAAAACGAAAGAAAGATTTTCGTGCAATATTACTTGACGTATGTATCTCTTCTCTTCTTGACACAGACAAGGCTCTACTTACTAGTTGGTATACTTGAGGGAACAAAACTGAAAGAAGGACACTAAGATTTTCTACGAAATCTAGAACGAATCTCTACCACCACCTTTCATAAGAAAAACAACAAGCATCAGGGACCAAAATGTCACTTGAAAAATGCCGTCACACTGACAATCGCATAAAGAAAGGCGAGTAAGACCAGCCTTACTTGAAATTTGAAGAAATAAGGGCACAATGAAAATAAAAGTGCAATGGTTCATGATGAAGCGACAGTATTTTGGAGAAATACTACTTGTCTGCTGTGGTAATATCGTAATACTAACACTTATAACTTCATACAAAGATAAAAATGATTTTTATACTTTTAACTCTTTAAAATAGATACACATTGAACAAAAAACTGTGTACATATAATCATAGTGGATAGTCTAAAATGGAAAGCAGTATCTCGTCGTCATTCTGAGACTTTGTCTGGAGAAAAAATAAGTGTGCTATAGTAAGGCAATTTGAGGGTAGAGAATATCTACCTATAATATGCCATTCCTAGCTAAAAAAGGATACGATGAACGAGAAAAAACTCGGCAAAATAGGGGTAATCCCCCGAGAAATAAAAACAGTTGTCCTTTCTGTCTATTCTTTTTCTACTTATCTGCTCTGCCCAAACGCAGCTAACTACCAAAGATATTCTAGCCAGTGCATTGAAATTAGTAGAAAATCCGAAGCCTCGTTGTCAGGATGAATACATACCTATTTAAATGATGTAATTCACAACATTTCAAAAGTATCAAAACCAAGTAATTTTACTTGGCATTGGTTCTAAAGTTGATATGGAATGAGTATTTATTTACTACCACGCAGAATAAAACCTTTGATCGGTTTCTCCGGAACTGCTTGCCATTCCAGAGAAACTGAATTTATTCATATTCTTTGATTTCATACGACGAATCTTGCATGAGGCTGTTGGTGTTATGTACGAAAAGACGTGATTTCACATTGGCACAGCGCATTACAGAGTTTAATCCATTTCCAGTTTGAATGAGATTCATCCAAATGTATATTTTATTTTATAAAGGGAATGGACTGTGTGCTAAATTGTCTCATGTCAACTTTGTAATTCCAGTGACATAGTTGAGATTTATGAGATACACCAGGTGACTCCTACCACGCTCGCCTATTCCTACACTGCCTAGTTATTTATACTTGTACCACACACGAATATACTTATGTACATTCTAAAACGGTAATGTAGAAAATATTTGTTGAGGACTAAGATGCACGATATATGTACGTGTTAGCAGCGAGCCAAAAAAATTGAAGAAAAAAATTTTCTTAAAGAAAATTGCTTGTGTAGCAGTGTCGTACGTATGCCTTTCTGTGCAAAAAAGGAGAGGTCAAAAGAGTCAAACTCAAGCTGCCTCCTATACAATTTTTCATGAGATGGCTATTTTTCGCCTAGCCGTTTTTCGGTATTTTAGAGAGTGGATTAGGAGAGAGAAAGAAGAAAGGAGTGACGTGACGAGAAACTAGGTCCTACGTCCAATGCACACGTTAGCATATAAAAAATATAGTAAAAGACGGTATAAAGTCGAAGAAAAAGATTCTACTCGTGTGGAACGGAAAGTCACACAAAACATGTAATAGTTTTCCTATTATTATTTCCGTCCTTCCGTCCCTTTCAAAGCGTCTATTTTCTCCACAACGCTCAAATCAATAGAAAAAAGGTAAAAAAGTAAGGAAAAGCTGTCCTTTAAAATTATCCTTTTACCGCGAGGAAATAATCAAACTAAACTGACAATGATACTACAGATGCTACTTCAACTTACATCAAGATTGATACGCTTCAGTAAATCACCAACAGTCTTAGGTTGCCCCTTTCCCGGTGATGAACTCTGCTTTTTACTATGCTTGCTTCCAGAAATTGCTTTTACATTTCCACTGCCGTCATTCTCCTGGTTGTTTTTCTTGTTCGAGGCACCGTTTTTTGCACTCTTATTCCTGCTCTTCTGACTTCTCTGCTGACATTTGACATCTTTGTCACCGAGGTGAGTTTGATTTGGCATTCCATCTCCGTTTCCAACCTCCAAAGATCATAATTCCCAGCGGATCTCCGTGATACATGCCCCGCTCTTTGGAACGTTTATCTTTGTTGCTGCCGTCAATGCCGTATCCATTGATCACATTTGCAACGCTCTGTCGCTGTTCCGAGTCTACATCCCACGGGCTTAAGGATCCAACTAATCGCTTAGAATTCCCTCGGTACTGTCTCTTTCCAGCTCCAGGGCTTTGATGATGGTGTGGATCTGTGCGTGTGTGTTGAAATGAATCAAAAGAAGGGATGATATAATAAAATATTTATATTTTGGTGATGATTAATATCGTGAAAACGACATGTACGCACTCACAGCACTCTTAAGAAATATTACATTTATTATATACCTATGTACTATACCCAGTATGCATATGATATTATGCATGAATTTGGGCTGAAGATGAGAATAATAATATTGAATTTTGTACAGAGGAGAATTGAAAATTCCAATTTTACTTAATAAACTCTACCCTTTCATTTTCGTTTCATACCATTTCTTCGTTGACGTAAAGGTGGAGGACAGCAACATTCTTCCCCTATTCCAGCAGCTGCATTTGCATTATTAGTGCGGCCATTGTAGTGCAAGCTGCATTGGTAATTGGATGTATCTGCATAATCCCCCACAGAATCATCACCGTCAATAATTTCATCTTCCACCGCGTCGTCGTCATCATCGTCTGCTTCGTTGCCTACTCGTCTTTGATTGCCACTATCCAAGTCGTAATTTTCGGCGGATGAAGACGAAGGATTGGGAAGTAGCTTTACATTTATGAATTTAAAGCTACCAATTTGGTTGTTCACTTTCCCCGTCCACAAACCTGTCGGCTTCTTTGAGATTATGTCGATAACATCATCTTTCTGTCAAAATTGCAAAATATGAAAATGTTCATCAGAAAGTGAATATTTAACCATGCTTATTGTTCGATACTGATTTTATCGGGATTGTTGTTAGTTCCATATTTTTCGTGTGGTAAAAATATTGATTTTTTTTCATCTGCCAACATAAAGCACTAATTTGAAGTGAAACCACAATGCAAACATCAAAGGAGCTAAAATGAAAACAACCGCAGTCATCTAGATAATGCGGATAGATTTTATTGTTGTAATGGGACATGAAAAGGCCAATAGGAAAATCATAAAAGCCAGGAGACCAATCTTTATCACTACCACGAGAGATGAACAATCTCTGAAAACTCTTTTCGTTCTTTACTATTCCAATGGGTTGATAATAGTTAATACTTTCACGATGGTAATGACTATAAGTCATAATGGTGGTGTAATAATGCTCAAAGTGTAGAGAGCAAGGGGAAGGAACACACAACAATATCCAACTTTAGCATGAAAATATTATATGCACGTGGTTTACCCATACAACATTGGTATATAAAGCAATAATATTAGTACCTTATATCTCAAAGCATGTCGATCATAAGGACTAGGTGTACAATCAACTAGAGCAACTGCCCTTCCCTGAAATGGACCATTATACTCCCCTTCTCCAGCATCGCTTCCACCACCAAGGGTTAAAGAAGAGAGTCGATTGTCACAACTGTTGATAGAAGTCAGTTCTTCTTCTGACGAACAACTTGGCTGATGATGATTTTGACCAGTTGACAATTTAGTAGACACTCCTACGCCTTCGCTAGGATCATCTGCAAAAAGAAAGAGAATCAATGAATGCGATTACAAAGATTAGTTTGTACAGCCAAAATGTATTCAGGCATGCTTTCCTAAATATGTGATTGATTCAACATAAAACATCATGTAGTTCACTTATTTCAGCTTCTTTGCCACCTACAGCATATAAACCTATAAAAATGAATTTGTGTTCAGCTTTGATTGAGTTTTTTCTCTACTCGTAATGTCCAAAAAGATATCCTAAATGCACGGAGAATCGCCCTCTTCTAGCTGTCAATGCCATTTCAATCTTGATTTGGTGCTGTTTTATTGTTAGTGGTGATAGCCGATGCCCTCACATAAAATTTCTTCCCCCCATTTAGTTTTTCTACACAGGTTCATACATAAAATATTTTTTCATGAACAAAAAACTGTGTACATCGTTAATATCTTGTTCTCCCCAGATTGGTTAGACGAATAGAAGTAGTGAACAAACTAATGTGGTTATCAGAAGAAAAGAGTGAAAAGCGGTAATAGGCGGTCAGACCAACAAGCAGCCAAGCATAAACGAAGAGCTGTCTTGTATTGCCAAAAGTTTCTATTCCCCCTGCTTCATTGATGAGCACAAGACAGCAATGAGTGAAGAAGATGAAATAAAAAAGTTGTTGATCTATTCAGAAGACCATGCATCATCTACTTTGCTTTTAGTTTACTATTTATATTATTATTTCTTCATGGGGTCAAAAAAACTGATTACTGCCACTTTTTCTCCGGATTTTGTTTTGTAGTTGCTGTAGTTGAACTGAACTTTTACATTTACCTAGCAATATCAATCCAATAAAATCAACCAAGTGCCTCTAAACATGTAAAACTAACCTACCATTTCTTCCTCTTTCCATACACTCATCTTTCCCGGGATTTCCTCCCCTGTTTATACGAAAAAAATTGTTGAGTTAACTCATGTATTTCAACAAACTCGTTTCGTTACATTTACCGTGAAAGGGTATTAGGCAAAGTTTTTTTTAGCCCTTTTAAAAAAGTTAGACATGATAAAAGAGGGTCGTGATGAGTGCTAACCAAAATATTGTAAGAATGTACTCAAGTACCAGTTGGATTAATATATGAGCTGGTATAATGCAATCTAATATCTAATACATCTATTTGTTACAATAGACTTATCTTAGAAGAGAAAATACTTGACAATGTATGTGTAAATACTAGCTGGAATATCACTATCGAAAAATGTTAAATCACAGTTAGTCTTGTGTAGTCTGCTAGAGAGAGCGCGATTTGAGTGGTGATATGCGTTAGAATTAATTTTATTTCAAGCCAAAGCAATTACAACAAAATTGATTATATATGTTTTGTAGCGCATTAAATAAGCTTCAAAATGCAGCAACCAGTGGCGAGTGAGGTGCATTCGTAAGTTCGTAGTAGATCTTTTTCTTCATGTTCTTCGTGAGCCTTGCGCCGGAAGACTTTCCAATTTCCGACGCAGTTTTCTCCCACCGGTTGTGGAGCTGACGAAGTATCTTGGGCTCCTCACGTAGAGTATTTTATCGCCGTTCCGTCAATGGCCAAAATGTTTCGATGGGACGCAGGTTGGGGATATTGGACGGGTTTTCGTATTCCTCAACGATTTACATTTTTTTTTGGTAAAAAGGTCACCACGTCCTTTTGATAATGCACCGAAGTGAAATCCTGGCAAAAAACAGCTCGGTTCATTACGCGATGCTCCTCGATGAAAGGAATCAGAATTACCTTTACACAACGCTCCAGGTAAACGTATGAGGTCATGGCGTTGTGATTTATGTGTGACTTGGAAACGTTGCCGAATTGGTCCATGTCTTGCCAAACGAGGTATTTCTTGGAAAATTTGCATTATCCTTTAGTTTCTTGTGGCGTCGCAACAAGATTAGGGTCAGTACTGTGAAAAAATTCAGTCCCCGGTTGTGGAATGGTTCTGGATGAAACACGTTGCTTCATCCATTGTGAAACTTTTTCGCAGAAATTTTGCCTCAGTAATGGCATACGTTATTTGCTCGTGTTTGCTGGGCGCCAGTTTGATTTGAGGTACTCTTGTTGGCTCTAGTATGAATCTACAGTTTTCGGACTATCAGGTACTGCAAAGTTTATTGTTCAATTTTCAGTTTTTTCACCGCTAGATTCGTTTTGGTAGAAGAACTTTATTTAAACAGGCAATTGGCAGCCGCCATCTTGTTTAAGGTCATAGTTTTGGGAGTCCGACAACTTTGGACCTTGACATTATGCCTGCCGGATTCCTGACATTTTTTTATCCACCTGTGGATTTTTTCGCATTTATAGCGTTTGTTTTCGAAGAACAGTTATGTTCTATACTTGTCACCTCTAGACACTTTTTTGGACTTCTGAACTAAACGGTAGGCGAGGTCTTCATTTTCATCCCTTGTTATTTGTTAACGAACCATTTTAAAAATTGGAAACTTGCACCGTTTGTTAAGCAGAAAAAGCTCTACAAACTACAGCAAAAAGCAGCTACGTTGCTCATATCAAATGGCGGCTATAATCAGCCAAACTTCTATCACCACTCTAATCGCGCTCTCTCTATTCACAATCATTTGAAAATTATAGTTTTCATATTTTCAGAGACAAAATCACAAGAGGAGCTTTTTTGGGAACGGCATATATGCACCTAATGTATGCTCCTCGAAAATTGTGTCTTTTATTTTCAAAAATAAGAATATTATCTGGGAGCAGAAAAATAACATGAAAACTATAAGAAGTAAAGGCGAACAATGTTCCTTTTGTCTTAAATTCAGCGGCTGTATCTGACATCATTTATGATACGTTTCCTTCATATTTTTAAAATGTTAGACAATGAGAGTGAATGGAAAAATTTCGCCAGAAGAAATACGGATAATATTATAATGAACTCAAGATCGGGACAAAAACAAAACACAATTTATCGTGGTTTCTTTGTCCCTTCTTATTTCTTATATTTATGAGATTTTATATCAACAAAATAAGACCGAATTTGAAATAGAGCGGTCTCGTAAAAAAAACTGGTGACAAACAAGAGCTCATCAGAAAAGACGTTGAAGTAGAAATTACACATGTCAATGACGGAAATGGAAAAGATCCAAAAATAAAGAGGAGATAAATGGAGACGATGAAGAAAGACATGCCTTGCAGCTTTGCTTTTACAGTAGAAAGCAAAAGAATTGCTCTAGTTTTACGCAACAAGAAACACAGGACAATAATATTGTTTTAAGATGGGAAATAAGAATAGTTTATAAAATGACAAGTAAAGCGTATACATAAGTAGAAAGTGGAAAGAGAAAATAAAGACATATTAGCATAGGAGACGAAGATCCAGAACGACTGACGTAAAATGTAAAGAAAACAGAGAGAGAGAGATGATGATGAATCCCAAGGAGCTTCAACCCAATTTTCATGAATGAAGTATGAAACTCATCAACAGTACATTGTAAATACATACGTACACATATCTATTATATTGCATGTACATAATATTTGTGTTGTTTTTCCTGCATCCCATTTTTGGTCGTAAACAACACTGTTTCAATACACACACTAAAGGGAGTGTGGTAAAAGTGTGCTCATAAAAGTTTTCCCCCGTTGATGCTTTTATTTTTGTTGCTATTTTTCCATCGCCCTGCCACAACTACAACTACATCTGCAGCCCGTGCCTTATAAATATATAGGGTGGATAATGCGTGTTAGTTTGTTGTGGTGTTCATCGTCTCGTTCGTTATAAAAGTTTATCAAGACGGACGACGACCTTTAACTAGCTTTAAGCGGTTGAAAATACTTTGCTGGTTTCCTCTATTGTATCCTTGACGGGTATTGTTGTAACAAACGAAAAAATTCGTAGGGCAAAGAACCAGCTGGCACCACCACACCGACTAAACTAACTTGCGACCGAGAAAATACTTTCATTCCTTCTTAACGTGTATTATTACAAACTACAAAAGTGCATCACGCTGCTGTGGACCAAAAGAAAAAAAGTCCACGTATAAGCAGCAATACGTGCGCCAAACCGAACAGATTTTTTATTTTTCTTCCTTTTTCAATCTATACTGTTCCGACATTACAATAATAAGAGTTTCAAGGAATAATACCTACGTACACCATTCTCATACTTAACTTACACTCAGGGAAAGCTTTCTATTCATACAATCTAAAAGGGCCAACTTTTTTCTTTCTATCTTCTCTCCTGTAAGTTTTTAAGCCCATCCAACTGACATACACTATAAGGTAACATAGAGTAACATAACACACACACGGGTGGCTGTCCATTTTCTTTTCTTTATGCTATTTGTGTGTATACGTTCATTTATTCAATAGGATTTAGCTGTCTCTCTCATACTACTCTCGTTTTAAGTAAAGGAAAAAGTTACAAAAGTGAGTTCCGTATAACAGCATACATCTCGGTTGGTGCTCATTCAATCTTGCACCGTGTTTTCCCTTATCCCAACGAAACCAGCTTACTTCACTTCTTTTTTTCTTTACGAATTCGTAAGTATAAATAAAAAGGGAAAAAGTTCTTTTCTCTTTTCCATTCTTTTTATAGTAAAGGACCAGCCAAGTAGAAAAAGAAGTCTGCTCTGTATTTGTGAGTAAAAATATACCAGCGAAATGTCTTTTTTGTACAAGATGCTGTAGTAGTTTCCACTTTTATACTTTTCCTTGAAATTATATCGTGAGTGCACTGGTCTGCTGCCGTCCTTCCATCAGTCAGTGGCGAGGGGTGCTCTTCTTTCTCTTCCTTTTTTCCTTTTCCACTTTTATGTTTTTTGACGGACCTATTTCTTCTCAGTAAAAGTACAAAAAGGTGCTTTTGGCAGTACCATCTGCCTTGTCCTTTTCATTCATCTGACTCACCCTCATCAACATCAACATACCTTCACCTTTTCTCTTTGTATCATGTACATGTTTTCGGCTCATCTTTTCACTCTCTCCTTAAATAAGAAAGATTACTGAATAGTTCTTTCTTAAATGTTATATTATTGAGAATAGCTGTTTACAACATTATATTATAGTTTAAATATCAGTGTAATATTTTTAGTAGACAAATGGATAATAAGAATACGCAGTTAATGGGCTCTACTTTTTCCCTGACGCGAGCTTCACAAACTTCAAACATAATTTTCAAATTACAACTGATAAGTCTCTTGTTCACTTTCCCCCACAAAAAATAACCCGGTAATGTAAACGAAAATATACTCACCCACAATCAGTCAGTCTACCACAGACTGCGCTTGTGACTGCAATGACTCCACTAATAATGATTATTTCGTTGAAAACTAAAAATGATTGCGGCGAGTTAATAGAAACAATAAAAGTTTTGAATTATTTGCGCATCATCATAATAGTTTTGATGTTGGCTAAGTTGACAATCATATTTTATTACCACGTATACATTTTTATCTTCTCTGGCTTTCTCCGGATAAGTATATTCATGAGAGAGAACTATGGGAGAACTATGTATCTGGCTGGATATAGCAGTATAGTGATAATAATAATAATGTTGATGGCAGTAATCATCATGATCGTCATTGTAGTCATCATCGTCTTCTCTCATGCTCATGTTTGTTGATGATGATGATGACGACAATGAAGACAAAGTAAGTGGTCTCTACGTGGCCATATGTTTCTGTCGTTGGCTGCGCTTACTAGTCCATTTTATTTAAACCACGGTGGTAGTGATAGTGGTGCTGTGGAGAAGCAGTATTTTTAGCTATTGTGCTTTTTTCCTAACGAGATGGCTAATAAAACTTGTCTCATTTCTCTTGAAAAAACGTGAGTACTATATCGAATAAGAGATGTTCAAAATGTAGATTCATATTCTCTCGTTCGTTTCACTCGTCTACTAGTCTTTTTAGTAGTTCCCCTGGTGGAGCCAGTAAAAGAGTAATCATGTCAAGAAAGCTGAGTTGGTTGGATGATGATCATAATGATGGTAAAGGAAAGTGAGTGACTAGTAGCGAAGAATATAAAAGGTGTCTATATAGTATATAGACTCTGACAGAGAGATGATGACGGTGTGCTCCGCTTCTGCTATTACATTACTTAATATGAGTGGCTATATAAAAATGGCCAAAAGCAAGCAAGCATGCAGAATAACCGTATCATCGTCGTCGCGATGACATGATGATGACATAAATGGAGCACAAAAATTTGGTAGGGAGGAAAGCAAGAAAACAAGTTTTAAAAAGTAGATGAGAGGGGGGAAAGAGACAATACATGGTCCACAATCTGAAAAGAAGAATGGCAGGAATATTATGATCATGAAACTAACTAGGGAATTGTATTCTTCTCCTGCACTCTCGTTGAGTCATTATAATAAAAGAAATTGAAAGATAATAAAAAGTAGACTACAGCATTTTTAGTACAAATGATGGTAAATGGTCTTGATAATAGGATGAAATACTACAAACATGCATAACAAGTTGTAAGGGCCGACTATCAAAATTAAGTGAGCAAATTTTAAGTTGCAAACTTGTGGATTTTAATGACGCAATAATGTAAAAGTTTTTTTTGTATTTTTGTATGAACTAATGCCACGGCAAAGTTGATTAAATTGTCTTTCACTTTTTCTGTACTTTCTTTAAGAAATGAGTGGAGTGAAAGCATCCAGATAGCTTCAAACTTCGGTGAATATTCCCGGACTTAATTTATTTTTGTCGGCATTAAAATGAGGTGAAGCATCTATATCCACTCGATAGGTGATCTATCATGCTGATGAAAACAAAGCACACTACGAAAGGAAAGCCCACCTGGAACCAAACCAAAAGTGGTGAAATGTGCTGAATTCTTTCTGTGTATTACCTACATGGATAAAAGTATGCTCATCTACAGATGTATGTATCCTTAATTTCAACGAATCTTCTGTCCTGTCTTACGAAATTTGTTTTCCCTAACTCATATTTAAGTGAATAAAAAAGCATGTACTTATTTAACAGAAGCTTTATACATGCTTTCAACATAAGAAAATAATTTACTTCTCAAGAAACGTCAAGGTGGTTGTTATATGGGAACAATATGGTTATTGTTGCAGTACGGAGTACGGAGAGTGTAAATCGAGTGTGTACTAAATATGTATAATTTGAGTCAGGAAGAAAGTAAAAAGTACTCTCTCTCTCTCTCTCTCTCTAGCGAAAATGTACATAAATGACCCTCTCATTTTCTTCACTATTATTGACATCAGTGGTTAAGGTAAAAGCACATATATAGAGTAGTATGTACTTCATATATGCCTTCATTTATTATCGGCTCGGATGAAACCTCACTCCTTTTTCTTACCGCATCACTTCATTCAACAAGACAAAATTAATGACTACTCTTGTTCTGACTTCATTGTCAGAAACCCATCGTTTTTCTCAATATCCTTATATTCCTTCTTATTCCTTTCTTTGCACTTGCTTCTTTGATGGTTTGCTCGTAGGTAGTAAGGGAAGTAATGTAGATGAATAGAGATGCAACTACAATAGGCCGAGAACATTTGAGAGGAGGACCAGCTATGCAATCTAAGGAAAACGAATGCTTTGAATTCACACGTGTGTATAATATATATTCATAAAGCCTATGTCAACTTAATTTACATTTTAACCTGAGACCATTTGCTGGGACTTCTCTGGTGTGCCTGTGTGAAGTGCCAAATCACATTAATGTACCTTCGTGTGCCGTGAAAATTCGTGGTTCTCAGTAAAATCTATTTTTTGCTCTTTTCAGAAAAATATAAGCATTTAAAATATCTTTCTATATATACATAATGAACTTCAAGGAAGTTCTAAACTCGTTTTCAAGACGCAGCTGAACTATTGCACATGTAAAAAAATAATGAATATTCTCATTGCTACATATTCTTAACGATATTAACATTTCCTAATATTCATAATTGTCATTAACTTAAGTACTAAATTTCCCCGTTCACTGATATTCAATGTCGGAATCGATAGACAAAAGACAGAAAGACTAACACGTGCACATCTTCATGAGTATGAACACCTTCTGACCCTTCGTAAGTAATAAAGTGAAACGACCGATTGGGATTGTGACACTTAAATATGAATTGTAAAATATAGTATACATACATTGTAAATTATGCAGCTTATTATACATATAGCATATCCCCCAATATGCGGTATACATGGTCTATCGTATAATACATTATTTCACTTTTAGTAAAATAATAAGGATAACTAGCAAGTGATCTGTGCGATTCTCATGTCTCCACCATCACGTCGTTGTGTAGAACCGCACTTACTCTCCCTTACAATTCACATGAAAGTATTCTTTCTTGTCTGACTTCATTACCAACTCTCAGAGGGACCTGACTTTAAGACTACATTTCTGACTTTCTCCCTATGCCCTTTTGCTCGTCTTATTTTATTTTAAAAATGAGAATGTATACATTTCCGCTAACTTCATTACCAACTTTAGACACGACGTATGAATTACATGCCTTCTGGATACAAGGAGACTCGACTACGAAGCACTGACACGTAATTTTCCTCTTTATTTGCCCTTTTTACCCAAAAATGAAAAAAAAACTGGCAGCCATACAGTTCGTGAAATCTAGTCAAGAAAGAGAAAGCTCTTCATTTCAACTTTTCTTTCTTACTTGTTCTCTTCCTTGTCTTTCATATTATTAACAGAATGCCACAAACATAATATATATCCATTCGGTTCTTTTTATTATTCTTTTTCGTATTGTATGACAAGACGTCTGTTTATGTTCCCGTTTCACGTACCTGCATTGCCTCGAGCACCCACGGAGTCCGATAGAGAGTTGCGGCTTTTATGTGCTGCGGATGGGGAGTCGGTCTGTGACACTTCAAACGCACCAGCACCGCCTGTAGTATTGACTGTGTCATGTTTGGAAGAGCTTCTCTTTTTCGAGCTGCTCCTGCTGCTCCCACCACCTCCATTACCCGATGTGGAAAACCCAAAACCGGAGCGGGAAGAGTCTCGCAATCTACCTAGAATACCGCTGGAACCTCTCGTCGGTGTATCAGGAGCATTGTCGTCCCCAGCATCCCCACCAGCAATGTCGTCAGCACTTTGATTCTGTTTAAACGACAAAAATACACTTTTATAATGACTGCCTCCGCCATTAAACTTGAAAGCTTTAATTGTAATTTTACCATTCATTTGGAAAGATATACATAATATACAGCTTTGATTTAATAAAGTACAAAGGAATCTTAAAGCATATTAGGCACTGTTAAAGCAAGAACCGCAACAAATATGTCAAGCAAGTATGCAGTAGTAAACCAAGATCACCTTCAATGTAACAGCAGCACGTGTTGAAAGTGTACCTTACGGTCAATATTTTGTGCACTGTGTGGTATGTGCTAGTAGTTGAATTGTTGGTAATAATGAATGTCAAAATAAAATATAAAAAGTATTATTCGTGCAAATATGATTTGAATTATAAAAGAATTTTTGTAAAGAGAGCGAAATATATATATATATATATACTCTATTACCTACTTAATATATTGTAATCAAATGGACGTGAAAGCCAATACGATAGTCAATGAGAACACAAGCCACCGTAAACTTTCGTAATATATATTATATACAATAGAAAAGGAATAGGTATATCAATATGTATGTATAGCATATTTCTGTATACAAAAAGAAACTAACAACGTACTATTGTTAGTTTATTTTTATATACCAATATGCCTCCTTATTTGTAAGGAACAAGTCAAAATGAAATTTCTATCTCGTTACAGTCCAAACTCGTGAGTTTACACGTCCATCATTCTCACACTCCACCGACACCGCCAGCAGGTGAAGTGGATGATGCGTAATAAGAATGGATGCATTGTACTTGTGCAATAATGGCATCACAACATTATCATCGTTATCATTCACTGCAGATGCCAAAGTCCAATCTTCCGAGAGAATAGTTTGAGGAAAAAGGGACGTCTGGTAAAAGTAAACTTGCCGGTGAGATGATTTCTGTTGGTGCACTGGAATGGAACGTAAAAATTCAGCAGGGCAGTCTAACGGTTTCCATACAATAGAAATCTTTTTCCACTGAACCAAAAAAGAAAGAAAGAAAACCCTTCACCTTTTTTCGATTTCCCTTCCTAAAGTCTGTCTTATTCTTCGGATCTACAGCTTGGGTTTGACGATGTGATGATTGCTTTTCTCCTAACAATTCTCATGTGCGTTGTGATATTTGCTTACTTACGCTTTGTTATTGATCTCATTTATGATGATATAGGAAGAAAGAAAGTTGAAGGAGAAACGAAAGCAGAGCCAGCCACTCATCGCATTACCACTCCACCTCAATGTCAACAACAACAATACTAGTGGCGATAATAAAGGAAATAATCATTGCCAATGCCTCAGAAAAATCGGAAAAAACTTTCTATTTTACACTTTCTCATTTCTTTCTCTCATAAAAGACTTCTTTGGAGAAAGCAATATCAGGTGAACTTTGCTGCAGCTGCCCGAATAGAACAGAATGTGAGCTAAATTAACCAAAAGTTACAACTTCTTTTGTATCACAAACACACGTGACCGAAATTAAGACAACCTCGAAATTGTAATTTGTGAATATTATGGAATAGCTCTGGCAAAAAATGTGCCCTTGGACAGAATAAATTTTGTATTTCTTTACCCACATTCAAGCCTTTAGCTGGAAATATACATAAATGTGTCCATATTTAATCCATTTAATTTGGGTCTCAATAATATAATGCTTTAACTTCTAGTGGAAACAGTAAATTTCTATTACATAATTGTCTTAACAAAGAAATTCTTTTTGCAATATTAACCTTACTTATCACACAAAGCACGTACAAATAATATTATAGAATAATTAAATATTGTCTGCTGTATATACACCATATCTGCATAACTAAACTCCAAATTGTGCTACCGACTATTGTAGTCAATTACTCAATCAATCCGGCTCACCTTTCTTTAATATTAAACCCCAATGATCGATAATGATT
>JAHZMV010001907.1:0-12688 GCA_027743765.1 Coecobrya sp. COE2
TTGATACAAATGCTTTGCGTATATGTAATTGTTCAGTTTGAATGCTTTCCAGAACAAGGGCGTTGCCATTTTAATACCAAGGTTTCTAATTATGTCTATTTGCGTTGCATAAGGCTTTACAATGCGATAAGTCTACATTAGTTAATAACCGCTTTGGCTTCTTAAGCATACTAAATTTCAATTTAAATGTATTGGAAGTCAAATGGTATCGTAAGTGAAATAAATTCAGTTGTTTATGTAGCTTTCCGAGTTCCTTGTATTGATTTATTTGATATTTTCTTCCTTCTTGATTTTGAACATTATTTTCCTAAACTCATCTAAAGGCGTGCACACCAAACGTAACAGTAAATTCTACGTTTTTTTCTAGGTTCCGCTGGCGTAATTGTGTCTTACAGTAACGGAAGACATGGGAAATATTTGATGGACATCACCTATGCTTACATGAAATTATGGCTATATAATCAATAATCAATTTTAATGTCATATTTATTTCAACTAAATGCCAGTTTACCTGTAATGGGATTCAAAACAAAAAACACTATTAAAAATAACTTTCATGTAATACGAGCACTTGAATGACATTTAAAATGCTGTCATGAGATATTTTTACATTACTATCCCAAAACTAATTAGCTTGTTAAATATACGCGCGTAGTTTATTAAATTTCTAAGTAAAGGCTGTGTACATATTCCTACGACATTTTGTGATTCTCGGTAACTCAGAGCAGAAAGACTAAAGGTCAAAGTGGGTTATTTTTACAAAATCTTCATACCTTGAAGTACAAAATTTTATTCTAGTATCTTGTATGCCACTGCATCCTATTTTCTGGATCATTTTTGGTGTGCTACCCATAACGGCATTTCCCGATGCTCTCGCTAATTTTAAACTGATATTTCCCCATACAGATGGGAATCCTCTCAGTCTTTAGTGAATTGGGTCGCGCGGAGTACTCCCATGGCATCATGCATAGAATCATTCAAATCCCCTCGCTTCCGGCACGTTCGGAGCGTTTTTAGTCTCTCAGTTTAGGGCTGCGCACGGTCGGCGGTCGACCTATACTTTTTGAATGATTCGTTTGTTTTGTAGCTAAATACCTACCTATAATATTACATATCACGTCTCGTTGTTTACCATCACTGGTGAAATATTTCAGGGATAAAAAAAGTGAAAAGTGAAAAATAAAAACGAAAAAATACGGTGATATGGTTTAGAGCATGGGGAATCAGGATTCATCTC
This sequence comes from Coecobrya sp. COE2, assembly GCA_027743765.1. Classification (NCBI taxonomy): domain Eukaryota; kingdom Metazoa; phylum Arthropoda; class Collembola; order Entomobryomorpha; family Entomobryidae; genus Coecobrya; species Coecobrya sp. COE2. The sequence goes on from JAHZMV010001907.1 coordinate 1,238, forward strand.
GTTTTGCCCCATATCTCATATCTTGATTTTCTTATCTATAATAAAAATTTGTCGGGGGAATTAGTACACAACCTTTAAATGTATAATTACAAAAATTCCAATATTTAATGATAATTTTTGGCTTTTGAAAGATGTAGCCCAGATGCCAAAGCCTAAAACTTTATGATTTTTTTAAAAACTTGGCCGAAATATGCTTTTTGAATTACCTCATGTCAACCATATCGCATTTCATAAAATCAGGCAATTAAACGATAGCCATAGTAAATAACGTGTAACTGCTAAGGTCTAATGCAAAATGCCCATAATTTATGAGGAAATGTTTCTGTCATACGTTTTGTTTTTTTAGATTTTATTATAACAATATTGTGTAAATTAAGTGGTGTGTTTATCAGTTGATCTCCTAGTTAAACTTAGTTTTTAATGTTAACATAATTATTATAGTCGATTCTATACTAATGACAAAGAAGAACTAGGCTCACGGAATGATTAACCATATTCTCTAAGAAATTTTGCGTAGTTTGTTCATCGAATCGTGCAGATGCATAGTAAAAAGATATCATCATCTGGACTTCGACTTACCGCTTCCAAATCTTATATTCTAAACGTCGTGAAATATCGGATTTCAGGGTGCTCCACCAGTGCGAATATGACTGGGTCGACCTCAAACACTCGTCAAATATTTACAGAATATATACAATCTACAAATTATTGACATAGTTTCCAAAACTACTACGTACTCAAGCACGGGAAGCAGAGAGAGTAGGGAGTACATTTTAGACAGTAAATTACGATAAAGAAAAATGGAAGCTGTGTAGATTTGCCCTGGCTGGAAATGAGGAAACGCGGATGACTGGTTTAGAATCAAGCATCTGAGCTTTGTCAACAACAGGGACGTCATTTGCAGGGTTTTCCAACAAGGCAAGCAAATGTTAGGAAAACTCAAGAAAATTTTAATATGTTATGTAATTTTGAGTTGGGTATTCAATTTTAGTTTTATGTATCACTAAATGATTAATCCAACCAATATCATTAGACCAATAAACGTTTATGCGTTCTTCATCAACTGGTTCAGAAAATTTACTATATTAGAATTCACACAATTATATTTTCAAAATCAAGCTCTATGTCTAAACGTTTACGATGCTTCATGATGTAACTAATAATTCATTCAAATAATTCTATATTAATTTATTTCCTAATTACAAAGAAGCACTAGGTTTACAGAATGATCTACCATATTCTCTAAGAAGTTTCGGGTGGAATCTTCATCAAATCGTGCTGATGCATAATAAAAAGATAATGGCATTTGAGCGGCCACCCTCCGTTTCCAAATCTTGTATTCAAAACAACTTGAAACGTTGTCGCATTTCAGTGTCTGTATCCAGTATAGGTATGACCTCCTCGCCCACCAAACACTAATCAAATGTTTACTGAATATGTACATGTTACAAATAATTGGAAAGCTTTGGAAAAACACAACGTATTGGGCCATAGTAACGATTGAAAGTACTGCATAAAGCGGAAATGGAAATATTCGCCATCCTGTGATCAAAATCCAGTTACCCAAAACGAGTGTCATGAAACCTATACCAAGCATTAATCCTCCGAAGAATCTAACGCCATTGATTGCCATTTGACATATACAACGCAATATTATGTATTTCCGTAAGGTGTTTCCATTTTGAACCATTTTTGATATGCACTTAAGGCGAGTTAATATAATATTAAAGCCTGATATAGACGGCAAGAATAGTAGTGCTAAAGTGCGACATGCTTCGATTGTAGTCCAGTTTATCATGATCAACCTGATGGTGAGATATGAAATTTTCCAGTTTGAAGAATTTGGAAACCAATGGTTCACAACACATCCGATTGGATCCAAATGTATAACGACAAGAAACAGCCCACCTGCTGTGCTCACAGATGCGAATACAACAATAGCAACCATTGAGAGTCCAACAATATCTGCTGTTGGATCTTTACGCCAAACCTTCCTGAATTCTATATGTGACGCAAACATTAATTACATATTATTATACTTGCAGTAGCATGATCTGACGGTACATGTCATTTACTTACCTCTGAGAATTTCCCCGATTGTATACTGATTTTGAGAAATATTAGTTATCGGTCGCTCTTCCCAGTGACGTTTCTCCATTTTAAACAATGTATTATAGAATTCCTCAAAATGGTTCTCGCCATATATTTTAATTGTTAGGTTGGTTCCTATCACAAGAACAGCGCCGCAGAGAATCAGAAAATTTAAAAGGAATTGATAAAGGGGTACTGATGATCCTGACATGCTGAATAGATACTGCAAACAAATGTACAATGGGAATACTATGTGTAAAAAGAGTGGTAGGTACGAACAGTAGAACGGAACAAGGTTTCGCCAATTATGTTCCATTTTAAATTTTTCTTTGTTCATATCCATACAAAGTGGATGACGATACAAATGTTTTGTAAATACTTCATTGTTTAGCTTGAATGCTTTCCAGAACAATGGCGTTGCCATCTTAATGCACGGACAAAAGCCTGACCAGTAATACTCAAGTTGGTCAAGGGTATAGTTTTTCTGACTCAGTTCTAATTTAAGGACAGTGAGGTGCATTTTATAATACAAAGCTAATAATACGTCCGATTTGCTCGACATTTTATACTAGCCTTCACTTAAAATTTATGTTCACTGGGGCCAGCCAACGTCCACAGGAAATGTAGCTTCAAAATTCGGGTTAAACACTTTGACCACACTAAGGTGAACAGCTTTGTATCCAAAAGGTACGTACGTTGGATTAGGAAGGTTTCCTAGGCCTGTATTAAATTTCCGTTATCCGTAAAACCAGCAAAGTTTTTAATAGGATCTAGATTTGGAGAAAAATCAAATTTATTTTTGGCTTTAAATAGAAGTTGAATTAAAAATGTTCTTTTTTTTAAAGCTGTACATGTATGTACGACATTTCATATAAGGGAACACATTGCCAATACTCAATTTTCGTGCTNAGCTTTGTATCCAAAAGGTACGTACGTTGGATTAGGAAGGTTTCCTAGGCCTGTATTAAATTTCCGTTATCCGTAAAACCACCAAAGTTTTTAATAGGATCTAGATTTGGAGAAAAATCAAATTTATTTTTGGCTTTAAATAGAAGTTGAATTAAAAATGTTCTTTTTTAAAGCTGTACAGGTATGTACGACATTTCATACAAGGGAACACATTGCCAATGCTCAATTTTTGTGTTTCAGTTTACTTTACTACTATTCCGAATTAATTTGGTTGATTTAAGAGGATGATTAATTCCCTCAGTATTAAAACTGAAAACTGAATCTAGCAAAAAAGCTCTAATTAATTTTATTCTCGTATTGTAAACTTTTACTGTCAAAGTTAATGAGCATGGTAAATTAATTATTTTCAATAATACGATATTTACAAGTGTCTTGCGTTGCCGCTTATAGACTTCGATCTAAAAACAGACGGCTAACACTACAATAAAAATGCGTCATCTGCACAACTCGCGCAACTATTCGCGATGCAAAAAGGTTCAGCTTTCTAGAATAGATAGATGAAATCGGTAAATACTTAACCAATAATGAAAACAACATACTTTAAACTTCACGAATTTCTAATGACAAAGAAGAATTACTGTTACGGAATGATTGACCATATTCTCTAAAAAGTTTCTGGTTGTTGCTTCGTCAAACCGTGCAGACGCATAATAAAAAGATATAGGCATTTGGGCACCGACCTGTCGTCCAAATCTTGTATTCCAAACGACGCCAACCATTTNGACCATATTCTCTAAAAAGTTTCTGGTTGTTGCTTCGTCAAACCGTGCAGACGCATAATAAAAAGATATAGGCATTTGGGCACCGACCTGTCGTCCAAATCTTGTATTCCAAACGACGCCAACCATTTCGGGATTTCAAGGCTACTAACGAGTATTGATATGATGTTTTCGACCACAGGACAAGTGTCAAATATTTACTACATGTGTACAACTTACAAATAATGGGAAAAGTCCTAAAAAATGCTATGTACCCTCCAGCTGTAATAAATGACAGTAGTATATAAAGTGCAATTGGAAATACTCGTCGTCCAATTATCAGAATCCAGTTACCCAAAACCATTACAATGTACAATGGCGCAACTACTAAACCTACAATGATTCTAACACCTAGCATTCCTATTCGACATACACATCGCAATATCATGTACATTTTTACGGAGTTGCTATTTTCGTGACAAGTCGTTATGTATTTGAGTCGTGATAATATAATACTAATGGATGCTATGGCTAGCACGCATACTAGTGTTAATGATCGAGTTCCTTCAATTGTTGCCCAGTAAGTAATAATCAACCAAATAAAGAAAATTGGAGATTTCCAGCCTGCATGATTTTCCAACCACTTTCTAACAACGAATCCGACTGGATCCATGTTTGTGAGGACGCATACTGGCCCAATTGTTGAACTCATGGAAAAAATTATAACCATTCCAACCATCGCGAGACCGACAATATCTGCATTTGTGTCTCTCCGGCATATCCTTTTTAACTCTGAATATGAAAGAAAATATTTACTTTTGATTTGATTTTAGCAGTTCATATTTTTAAACAAACTCGTTGCCTTACCTTCGAAAAATAGTGCTCCTGTTGGCAGGCCTTCTGGAATACAGTAGTGTTCCTCCATTTTAATAAGGGTGTTAAAGAAAGTCTCAAAGAAATCCTCTCCATGTAGTTTAATTGTTATATTGAATCCAATGACCAGAATAGGAAGGCAGAATGTTAGAAAATTAAAAACAAACTGAAACACTGGTACTGACTCGGATTTACTGAATATATACTCAACACAAGTGTAAAAGGGGAATATTATATGCGCCACTAGGGGAATATATGACACATAAAATGGAATAAGCTTTCTCCTATAGTGTTCAGTTTTAAATTTTTGTTGGTTCATATCCACACAAAGCATATGTCGATATAAATTTTTTGCATATATTTCGTCGTTTAGTTTGAATGCTTTACAAAACAAAGGCGTTGCCATTTTAATTTTACGAGTTTAATTCGATCTAATTGGGTTGGGCTAAGTGTGCATTAGTGGCGAACAAGGTCAGCTTTGTGGACAGCTTAAAAAACATCCAAATTGGATTCAAATTTCCGAGTACCAATAAGAGCTTAATTGATGTAGAATTCATGGAGATTTGCAAAAGCACTTAAGAATTTAGGCCTCAACAATTACTTGTTTCATAACAATGGTTTTGGCACCTAAATTCGCTGAAGAAAACTGCATGAACAAATCACTACAAGCAAACGAAATGTATGCAGCCCACATTTAGTTCCGTTTGATATGTTATGGATATGTTGAAATTTTCAGTTATATTGAAGGCATTAGATAACCAGTAAAAATTAAGTTATTCAAAGGTGAATCATATTATTTTCTTGTCTTCATTCTTTGGCAGTTCCGTTTCCGTTTTACTATTACTTCAAAGAAGACAGTAGATCAACCCCATGGACGGTAATTACCGACTTCCGGTTAGGCCCTTCGGCCATGTGCAGCCATGCCCATGGTTTTCAAATGTATATTCTGTACTATAATGAGACTCCTAAATCTAACAATAAATTACAGCTATCCATGATAGCATCGAATTGTTTACACAAATGTTAATTTAGACTCGAGAGCGAGTTGCATTTTTTCCTTTTAAGTGGACACAGAATTATTGCATTTGTAATACGTCAGTATATTGCAAGGGCATTGTTTTATCCAGTTACAATTACGTAGCCTATATACAATGACATAGCCCCAAATAATGCTAAAAATGAAAAATAAAACGAAGTTTGTTTTCACGAATTCAGCCGTAGTTTTGGTTCGCATCCATAGGGACTGGATGATTATAAGAAATCCTTAACACGTATTTAGTTATTAGACCTCAATGCTATCCAAAACAATGCGGTCAATATTTTTATCGAATGTATATGTAATCCTAGTGGTTATTTCGTTTGTGACAAAGTCCGAAGGTTCAAAAGTTTTTTACCCTCCGATATTTAAGATATTTAATTTATCCAGGTTCAAATGTAACTAAGGAAACCATTATTTAGATTGAAGGTTCTATACATGATTTTAATGGTTCTACATATTATATAATTAAAATGTTCTCATGAATTTTAAACTGCAAACACTACCCTATATTAATATTTTTGTTCTACTTAAAATTCAGGTTTTCATAACTTAACAATTTTCAAGGGTGTAATATTCAAAACTTGAGGAATAAATTGTAAATAGTTTTCTAAAGATTTGTACATATATATCAAGTTTGTTGCTGATTTCCATTTTGTAAAAGATACTTTTCTAAAATTGCAATAACAGTACCCACCAATTAATGATTTACGGAGTAATAATAACGTGTTAATCATTTTTGCTTCATTAATTTAGTAAATAGCAGAATTAGTTATCAATGGATGATTAAAACTAAAGTCGTAATACTGTAAGCCAAAGATTTGTCCACTCACAGAATGTCAAATTATGAGTATACCATTGCAAAAGTAAGATTTCTAAATTAAATTACGCTATTAAAATTCTGAAATTTAATTGATAATGTTGATAAAGAACAAACATGGTAAAGGAATGCTCAAACCAAAAACCAACACCTCTGAGAAATTCTGATGGATTCTTAAGGCGGGACGCCAAAAATGGTTTTAAAATGGAATGATATATGATTCAAACATGCTATCATATCTATTGAAAACTACATCAATGATTCAATCAATAAATATTTGATTTGATGAAAACATTTTACGAAATCATTGTAAGGATTATAAATTTAATTAAATCTTAACTTAATAACAGGAATATTTGTATGCTTATTGAACAATTTTATTTTAGATGTGTAGAATAATATTTTATATATTAAGTTATGTGTATGAAAAGCGTGCTTACTAGCAAAGTTAATTAATATACTGTTATAGCAAATGAATTACACCATATCCTATTTAAAAAGAAGAATTATGTTTACTGAGTGATCCACCATATTCTCTAAGAAATTTTGTGTAGTTTCTTCATCAAATCGTGCAGTTGCATAATAAAATGATAATGGCATTTGAGCGTTCACCTGTCGTTTCCAAATCTTGTAATCGAAACAACGCCAAACGTTGATGTACTTCAGGTTCGTCTGCCAATATGTGTACGACAATCTTGACCAAGAAACATTAGCCATTTGTTTACTGAAGGTGTACAAGCTGCATACAACTGGCAAAGTCTGCACCAAAACTATATACATGAGAAAAGTAAGCACAGAAAGCATTATGTACAACGAAGTCGGAAATATCCTCCATCCTATGATCACAACCCAGTTTCCCAATGTTAACAAAATGAACCCCATAGCAATCAAAAATCCTGCATGGATTCTAATTCCGGACGTTCCCATTTGACATATAGTTCGCAATATGACATACATCCTTATCGCACTGCTATTGGGGGGCATGTTATCAATACACTTAAGCCGAGACAATACAATATTATATGCTGCTATGGACGGCAAGAATACTAGTCCCATTGTTCGAGCTGCTTCAATTGCAGCCCAGTTAGCGAGTACCAACCGTATGAAAAGCAATGGGATTCCCCAGACAGGAGCATTAGTAATCCATTTGTTTACAACGTATCCAATTGGATCCATGCTTGCCAAAAATCCAACCAGTCCACCGGTTGTACTCACCACAGAGATAATCGTTGCGAAATAAATCATTAATAGGCCTACAATATCTGCAGTTGGGTCTTTGCGCCATACCCTTTTCAACTCTAGAATTCAAGAAAAAATATTTATCGTTAGATGGATTGTTAATAGTATTTAGACATTTTTATCAACTTGCTAGTTTACCACGCAGAATGAGCGAGGCTGTTTGTTGGCCTTGAGAAACATTGCTTGAATTTTGCTCTCCCCAATCATTCTTCTCCATCTTAAACAGTGTACTAAAGAAGGCAAGGTAGACTTCATCTACATTATTTTTAATTGTTATATTGATTCCTATAACAGTCGCAGCGATACCAAAAAGAGCAAAGTTGAAAAGAAATTGGAAAAGAGGCACGGATTCGTCCTTGCTGAGGATATACTCGAAACATGTATACAATGGGAATATTACGTGTGCAAAAAGAGGAATATACGAGAAATAAAAAGGAATAAGATTTTGCCAATTGTCTTCCATTTTATATGTTGATTCGCTAATATCCATGCAAATGGGGTGACGATACAAATGCTTAACAAATATTTCATTGTATAACTTGAAAGCTTTCCAAAACAAGGGTGTCGCCATTTTTGTTCTTTGGAATAAAATTTGAATGTTTAAAGCGCGGAAATTGAGATTTGTAGTTTGTGTCAGCGCTGTCAAACAACTGTGGGTGGATTGAAACCTGTTGGAGAAAAGTCTCCCTAGAGTAGTTTGGGAAGCCTGGTTTTAGTTTTTCCGCTTTAGTTACTATTTTATAAGCTCTGTGATTACTCTCAAAAACTTCAAGAGAAATATTTATAAAAGGATAATTTTCGAAAATATTTTCCAAGCCTTTGTATCAAATGCAATGAACGATATTCTATTTGAACGAAATACGTTGCTGTTTTAGTAATAAGTATTCGTGATCTGAACAAAAGCAAACTTGATTTATATATTTCGTTGATAGCGAATTAATCTAAATTAAATCAAAACTCATCATAAACTTATAGTTTTATATTGTATCCAGAATTTTAATAAAACTACTGTTGTTTTTATTTAATATTTCCTCTGTTATGTATAATTTAAGGTTTTAAGGTAAGATATAGCTGTGCATAGCATAGCTTAGAATGTTTTTAATTATTATACCAGGAAGCAACCGCTGACAATTTCTCTTTAAATTTGTTTCTAATCGGTTCCTAATCTAAAATGAGGCATTTTAAATCAAATTGCATATACTATAAATGAAATAAATCCAATTTGAGCATAGTAGCATTTCAATTTAAGTTTCCACAACGTCAACCGATTTATACATTTGATTATGATAAAACAACAGGAAGCAATTACAAACCACTATTTGAGAAACATAAATAGTTTCAGATTTAACAAAGTATAGAAATTCGTTATCATCAATTAAATATATTTTGTATTCCAGAATAGAAGATTCATATGTATGGTAACTTTGGTTTTCTTTCATTTTAGTTTAGAAAATAATTTAATTGCAACATAAATTACTTCCTGGACAAAGTAGCGTGATTATTGAACATTCAATTAAAAGAAAGTTGAACGGAGAAAGATATTGGCAATCAATTTTACTTGCTTTTTAGATTTTTCAATTACAAATTTACCTCTTCAGTTGCTGTCCTTCAGCTCCCTCAAGAAGAAATTAGGAAGGCGAAGTACTCTGGTTTGAAGCTCCTACAGAGCGGACTTGACGACTGTCAATAATATTTAAAAAAGAATTTCCAGACATTTTTGACGAGAACGGACTCACCCGAGTCCGCAAGACGCTTCTTCACGGCGACACGAATGATTTCACAGCCCCTATCTTACCCCCTAATAAGAACGAGGTCGTGTGCCAGCTCATCAGCTGGAAGTGGAACGCAAACTGCGGATCTACCAGAGATTCAACAGCGGAAAACAAGCCACTGTCCCTCCTATACGGGGAACAGAGACTGAAAGTAACGAGCCATTAAACACAACTGTGGTTGACATGGCTGGTCCCCAATTTTTGAAGGAAAATAAGATATTGGAAGCACTAGTCACATGTGCTACCTACTGTGGAGTATATTTGGAATTGGTCGACTCCCATCTGTCTATGTTTATATAAGTGTTTAAAAATGAGTAAATCATTAAGTAAAAATAGCAACTTCGCTCGCTTACGAAGAGGTCATCTACCCAATACTATTTTTAATTACTAACATTAACTTTAATTAGTTAATTTTTCCTACGCGATAAAATGCAGTTTATTCATAGTTATTCTAATAGGGATTTGCTCATCAAGAGAATTGTTATCCCCAGTGGATAAACTTTCACATTGAGGTACATATTTATTCCGTAACTCCCTTTGTACACGGTTGTCTCCGATTTGGTTAAATCGATGTTTTCTTAGTAGCATCCGATGAGAAACCACCATGTGCAAAATTTCAGGTATTTGCTCTCATGTGGGTAGTTCGCACCATGGATGTTCGCATCTCGAAAACGGCGGCAATAGACAAATAAATCGATGTAAGTCTGCAATACTGACTTACTGTAACAGGTTGGACTGAATTTTTGCATGACAATCTGGTATGAGATGGGTCATATCTATTGCCGTATAATTACTGGACAATTGTCATATTTGATAACCAATTAAAAAACAAATTCAGTTTTTTGTGGTTTCCGTGAAAAGACAGGGTATCATAGATAAGCGACATAGACCACTATTACAAAATAATGTCGTCAAAACGTAGAGAAATATGGATATGCATATGGATATTCATAGCCCGCAGTCAGTTCTACTTTAAGGAAAGTTTTAAATTTATACGTGTTTGCACATACATAAATTCCACATACTGGGATTGCGCATTACTTTATTAAACCTTTTGGACCTTATTAAGTATCATGAGCAATTTTACTTCCGGCAATATTTGTTCGAAATTAGATTAAGGTAACTACAGATTCAAAAAAACAATCATAGTAATGCATAGTTCGGTTTTTAAGCATATATAATAGTAATAATAGCTAAAGTGCATTCTACGTTAATGATAAAAGAAGAATTTGAATGACCTAGTGATCAACCGTGTTCTCTAAAAAAATTCGGGTTGTTTCCTAATCAAAATCGTGGAGCTGCATAATAGAAGAACACTGGCATTTATGCGTCCACGTTTCGTTTCCAAATTTTGTATTCAAAGCATCGCGAAATGCTTTCGGATTTCAAGGTCATTCTCCAGTATGAGAATGAACGCTTCGACCAAACAATTCTTGTCAAATCTTTACTGAAGTATACAGTCTACCAATAATTGGCACAGTCTCCATAAATACCAGATAATCCAGCACGATTATCAAAGCAAGTAAAGTTTACAGCGGAAACGGGAATATTCGCTACCCTACAACCGCAATACAGTTACCGAATACCATTAAAATAAACCCAGTAAAAAGTGTTAATCCTAAAATGATTCTAATTCCCGGCATTCCTATTTGACACACATATCGTAGCCTTATGTACTTTCTTAATGAGTTGGCGTTTTGAGGCAGTGCAGCTATTTGTTTAAGTTGAGATAATATAAAATTAAAGCATGACAAGAATGGTAACCAAAATAATATGCTGGACCGACATGATTCATCTGCTGTCCAATTCATCAGTAACAGCCGTATGAGAAATATTGGGATTTGCCAGTTTGGGTGAATTCGAAGCAATTTGCTTATAACAAGTGCAATTGGATCCATGCCTATGAATACTAGTGTGACGGACAGTAGTTTTCCGTGAGGTATGTGCTGCCAC
>JAHZMV010001908.1:0-17425 GCA_027743765.1 Coecobrya sp. COE2
GTTTTGATAATGCAATGATTCTAGGATTCTGCTCTGCTGGGATGGATTATCAAAAAATTTCAAGTGAAGTCAACTGCACTTTTACTCGTATTACATAAAGCCTCGTGTCTATGATCCTCATAGCTTTTTATGTATGCAATCAAATAATTGAAATGCTTTCGACACAAAATTCCGCTTGTGAAGGCCAAGGGTGTCATTTTTTTCACTGTCACTATGATCATTTTTGTTGTTTCGTTCATATAATTTTATTCATTGATTGCATTTCACCGACCGTTGTAATATCATTGTTTTCATTTCTCGTCTATAATTTACACTGTAACTGCAAGATTTTTCCTTAAAAAAGTTTGAATCCCCTGTTTAACATTGTTTACATTATATTATATGTCCATGTAACGGATTAATGAAATGGATGTCTATTTCTATCTGACAAAAAGTGTCAAAATAAATGTAAAACAAAACCAGACTGTCTGACGTATCCATCACGTTTCCCCCAGCTGGATGTAAATTTTTTTACTGAATTCGCTATACCAAGAAGACATTTTCTACGAATAAGTAATTTGGCATGATCGCATTAGTACCTAAGGCTAAACAAGCCATTATTCCAATCACATTACAGGTACGCTTACGCTTTTTATTTTTAAAATTTGCATTGTATTGGATTCTAAAATGGACAATGGTCATCATGCAACATATTTTCTTGTTCGTTTGGTACCTGTTTAGTCATAAACGTGAAGAGAGACCTGATATTGCAAAATTGTATAATTATTATTGCGATTAAAATTACAATAATCTTTTGTTGTTGGACCACCGCAATCAGCAAGCCGCCGCTGAACACGAATAAGGGGAGAGAGAGAGTGAAAGAACATAAAAAATTAAATCGTGCATTTTGTAACCTGTCCATTTAGAAGAAAATACAAATAAAAGTGCTGTATGTACTTATGACTGTGTATTATGTAAGTACATATCTGCACATGTATCTACACTAAAAGACTGACTGAGATGAACCATAAAATTAAACCAAACCTTTCTTTTTAAAACTGACAGTTTGTTTATATTTGTGGATAATAATGTGAAAATAAATAGCCTGTTTACTATATACACATTGTTAGGTATATGTTGGCACTATGTAAATATGCAAAATATTCTTTAGCAAGGTGTATGCTTATCATGGAGGCGTGTCACCCTCTGAGAGAGTAGTACATTTCTCACACGAAAGTTTATGAAGAGATGACGAGACTCACCTCACCCGCATTGTTTGATACTTATAGCTAAAGATGAACTCAAAACATGAACACAATTGGGGAGAGATGTATAAATATATATTTTTACAACTCTATAATGGAATGAGTGAAACATGAAAAGAACAAAAACGATGAGTAAACTTAAATCAAAGAAGCACATATTGCATTGTGTTCTTCCCTGATAACAAAATGGGATTAATCGTGATTCAGTTCATATATAAAGTCATGATGATGATTCAACAGTGAAAAGCCCACAAGGTACATGCTATGAAATTCCCATTTACTAAATCAGCAACAGTTCACCACTGGTGATAACGCATAACGCATTTAATGTTAAGATGGTCATTCTCGATAAAATGTTTTTGAGTACTGCAAAATGGAAAAAGACGAATCAAAGAGTCCATGCTGACAGGAAGGAATTCGGTTCATTTCTTCTTTTGAAGATGGTCATCTTACAAAGATGATGATTATTATCAGGTGAATTGTTTCGCTGTTTTTTATCTTTCCGCAAGTGGTGGAAGCTGTTGTGTAGTAGCAGTAAAATATTGGTTCGGTGGTAACAATGATAAATTATTTCATTCCTGCTACGCCCCTTCTTGAAAGAAAGCAGTGATTCCCTGAGTTGTTGGTGTCCTCCTCTATTTAATAACAACGGCAGTGATGAATGATAATGTTACTTAATGTTCCATTCATGCGGCAATTGTAACGGGAAAAAAGTACGCATCTTCTGTTTTAATTGATGATTTAAGAGGAGGAGGAGGACTTTTAAATGCAATTCACTTTTTATGTATGACTTTATTGCAATGTTGCAACCGAATACGCTATCTTTTAGCCGTGAACTTTTGTAAAGTAGTGCAAACTAATAAATAAGTAAATCGACGAGCAGTTATAATATATAGGTTTATACATTTACGATCATACTGAAAATGTCTTTGACCTTTTTCTATTGGGTAGACACAGCGTTACATTTCAGAGTAGAATTTTTAGAAAATAGCAGCATTATCAAGTGTTGTGGCCAGGCTATACAGCTTTTCTTAGCGCTGCACAGCGTAGCTAAAACGGGCTCCACCCTCCAGTCGACCTTGTTGATTGGACAGACTGAAAGCTAAAATCATGGCTTTTATTCTCAACCTTTTCCTTGATGGTTTAAAAATTTTATATTCGGCTTGCTCTAGCCCGTAGCTCAATATATTACTGCCGAAGTAAATAGAAAGGATACACGGAGAGAAAAATTATGGATCACGTAAGCAGTCGCATGTGTGTACACATAATAATTTTATGCATTGTTTTATTGTTTCTCACTACAAAATCGTTCATTATTGCCAGATTTTTATGCACAAAAAGGCAGTTTTATTGTCTTGCTCAATTCCAATTAATAGATTTGGATCATTTTCTAAAGCTTTACTCGTGTAGAAAGAAGACTTGTTTTGGTAAAATATCAACAAGAGAAGAAAGGTGTATTGAGATCATGTTCAAAAGCAGTGATGGGGTATAGGTATATCCTCGGGCTGGATCGGCTACACCCAAAGCATATACTTTTACTAATTCTTATTTACAACAGCTTGTCGAGCTTGAACTGGAAGCTGGAAAATGACGTGGTGAGTATGACATGTAGAGATGTTTTATACGTAGGTAAAGTAAAATGCTGCTGCGCCTTTGCAAATCAAATGTATTGAAGGAAAAATTACTAGTGTGATCAAAGGCTAAGATTTACTTTTCCTTCTAACTTGTTTTTTCGTTCGTTTGGACTCAATGGAGTTTATACCGAAAAATCGAAGCCAGTTTATGATAATGTATATGTTGATGGTACATTTTTCGTTAGATTATGATTACACAAGCTCCTTCACCAATTCCAAGGCAAACAAACCTGTAAGCAAAGTTCATATTTTCATTGTGAAAAATTAAGATAAAAGCGCGTAGCTTGCTTTTTACCAATGATCCTTTACACTTGGTGCCGTATGTTTAGTAAATATTTTTTTTCGTATCGGTCATTCGGTACAAGTGTTTTCTAATAAGTTTCAAGCCTAGTGATTAAGAATGAATAGCCTTACGTTAATGAATTTCAAATGAATGCAATTTTTGCTTGCTGAACGTACCCATAAATTACACCGGCTCTCGGAATACGGAATCATGCCATGAAAGATTACATGTATGTTATGTTTGGGGCATGATGTACATTTTACGTAACCGAGCAGACACAAAGAAACTTTACACATTGAAACGCTTGTAATAATTCATGTATATTCATGTAAAACTTGCAACTCGTCCTCCGCATGGTTTATTGCTCGAATGTGCAAGTACATTTACCTGATTATTTTGCCGACTGGTTAGAGACACCGTTTCTCATTTTTTGTTATTATAGGGCTTATGCACGCACCTGACAAGAATTAAAATGATGATTATATCCATTCACAATCATTCTGTAACAGTACCTTAATATGTATTAGTAATAGTAGTACTTTTTAATAACAATATCAGCACTGAAAAATTATTGTTTGAATTTTTAAAAAATGTAACTTATGAGATCACGATGATGATGGACGATGTCTAAATCTTAATACAAAGAAAAAGGTCTTGAGAGTCTGAGAAGTTTCAGGTGTTGGTGTTGCATATCCATTTACTACCAACTTGCCAAAGTCAACACACACTTGTCTCTTTCTCACTGGATCATCATCACCATTTAGATGAAAATTTTGTATCACTATATGAGAGCTTAATGATGAGAGCATTGTCTGACCTGCCTCACCTAAGTTCAACAACATACACACTTACAAAGTGCTTATTATCATCGTCCTTCTCTGCTCAACAAAGTTAAGTGATATTTAGTCTTCCCTCCCGAAGAATGATACTTACTTGATTCTCTGTGAAAAAGAAAGCAGTAACATGCAATAAAGATTAGACAGAAGAAGAATTTAAATGTTACTTTTTTGTTAAAAACGTTGTACACGGGAGGAGTTGAATTATTTGAAAAACGCAATGTTATGCCACTTGAATCGGGCCTATCTTCTGTCAGGCCGGCATAGAAGATAATGACAGGAGACAAGTGCACATTATGCAAATTTTCATGTTGCTCTTTTGAATCAGAAGCATCAACTTGGTATCATAGTCATCATCCCAGACTCACCATTGCCGAAACAAATACATACCAAATTCTAACATATACCTACAGGGTGGATGATGAAGCAAACATATTCAAACTCATTTCATCATCAATTTTAGGACCACATGGAAAATTAGATTGAGTGGTAATTGGATTTTCTCTGGTGAATTGGTCATGTTAAGGATGAATGAAAGCATTTAATGATTTGTCTGGTATTGGCATATTGGAAATGGCATGCGACAAACAAGTTATTATTTTTACCATATATGAGCATATATGGGGTTATGTGTCTTTGTTATAAATCCTTGTAAGAAAGCTTATGTAAGTTGATTGACCAACAAATTGAATTTTTTTTATTATGAATGGGCTACATTGATACCGCTGTTTCACCTTTTAACTCCACGTATTCCTGCTTAAATATGACCAACCCCTTCAAGTCCCGTTACAAAAGATGAAGTAATATTTAATAACAAGTGACCACGTGGTTTTTAATATAAAAAAAATTCTTTCTTTTTCTCACATGCAACATATAAAGAGAACCTGAAATAATAATAACAATATTTACTACAAATGAAACTGAAGGACCAGGCGTTTTAAACTATGGTGTATGGTAGGAAACAAGTTGATTTCATCGCCTGTATCACCATTTAGTTTCCAATCATCACAGGTATGCACAATTTAACTACTGCATGACTACTAAAAACAAACCAACAAATGAACTGAACAACAGCCAGTAGGCACATTACATTATACCACACAACCGTGAAGATATCCAGTGCACAATACGCTCAGAGCGCTGTCTCATTACCAAAATCATCAATCTTCAACTAATGGACTTGCTGCATTACCCGTATCATCCTAAATACCACACCATCTCTACTACTGCGCATTAAGAAAAAAAATCTGTGAAAGCAATGAGCATTGTAGTTCAATGCACATCGTATCTTGAAATAAATAAAAAACAAAAAAACAAGGAGGGAAGTGTATGGAACCCCTGCAGAGTACATTTATTTCTTCGCATTTACAATCAACTACATACGTATGTACATAAAATCATCAATACAATTGAATAAGAAACCGTTCAAAATCGTTTCACTGCGTCTATAAAAAGAGCAACAAGAACAAGATGCTGCACTAGATTCGTCCTCTGTCCACCAAGAAAAAACAACATAATGTTATTGTTATTGCTTACGGACAAATTCTTTTCCGAGTATTTTTAAAACGATTGAGATGTTTATGACCATTGGACGCATCGACTTGTCATATTATTAAGCATGTTTGGTTTTTGTGTGTAGGTGCATGTAACAGACAGGGTTTTTTATATATGGAATTATTGCTACTTTACTGTAAAATGCTATTCAGGATGGACAGAGGAAAAAGAAAAATGGTCAAGTGGTAATTGCTAAAGAGAAAAAAATAACTTGTTTTTGGAATAATCGGAAGAAATACTTGTAGAATGCATAATGATCTCTTTGAAACAGGTAGTAAACAAGCAAAAGGTTTCACTATCCCCTGGTACCGTATAATAATAGCAGTTTAAACTTTACTCTTCCGTTGTCCGCTTTTATCCTGGTTTCGTGTTTTACGTGTTTGCTTGTACTGTTCGCACTCACACTTTAAATGCAAAGCAGTTAAACAAAGGCAAACATGAAGAGATTCATGAAAATAAATGTTGGTTTGAGAGAGCACTCAGCACGTCTGACAAAGAGTGTGGGTGATACATGCGGAACATGCTCAGCTCGTTGTCTGTCATAACATATTTTAAAATTTTCCTTTTTTAACAAAATCCTGGTTTTTTAGAAAACATGTAAATGAGATAATGAAGCACAAAAATGATTGATCGAACACTAAAATTGTTTCGTGAGTACACCAAACTGCAAATGTGAATGATTATTCAGTTGGGATGTTTTCTGAACAAAAGTAATTACGTAAAAGTGCAATTTACATAAAACTGTGTGTATAATATATTATAAAAAGCATGTGTAAAAAGGGTTAATAGGAGCCAGTTCCTTTATTTATCATTATCATCATCCATATTTTCAACAAATATTATCTCATGATCAATATCATAAAGATGCAGTTGAACTAGGGGAAATATAGACGATAGACTTTCTTGCTCCGGGGTCGGTCATCGTCACCTCTGAACTGATAGTGAACCTAGTATTTTCAATAGAACTAGCTATTTAGAACTTTATACCAAGTCATAACTGGTGTATTACATGTTTTATTTTCGATTTATCAAGTTTTGATAACAGATCACAGTAGTCATGTAAAGCGACCAGCTGCAATAATTTGGCAGAAAATTTTACAAACGAAACAATGTTTTACAATCTTATCTGTTTGTTTGATCAAAATCAAATCAAAGCCTTGAATTATTCAGATGAACAGTTGGGAAAAAGGAAGACAAACTCTTGCTCTAAAAATAATATGCTATGATTACATCTTTATACTTACGTACCTACCTAAATAATACACACGTTTATTATCATTATTACAATAAAAATATGAACGATGATTTTGAGTCCAGTTTCGCCAAACAATCAAGTGTATGTAGTATGTACCGAAGAAAGTCTAAAACCAGATTTGCCCGTATTCTGCATTGAATTTGAATTGTAGTAACAACATCAAGAAACAGCAAACCCGTTGAGAATTTTAATAATAATCTACTTTTCGCTAGTTTTACAATACATATTATATTATGCATGTTCCATTGTTGCAATGTAAGAAGGGGTTGCTGTCACTGCCAATAATAGATGTTATATTGATTTGATCTGATACTTACAATAGGTAGTACGTACCAAGGTAAAGATGCTTGTTGAATCCAATGTGTAAAAGGGAAGTATTAAAATATTTAAGAGTATAATGATGAGAAGAAGATATAAAATTGTACGCGCGACATGACAAGCCCATTTAGATTTCGTCTGAGTTGGTTGATGGAATTATAGCCACATGAGACTGATCAAGTTTTTATGGAACAAAGGAAACACGTACAAAGTTTATGACCATTTACCTACTTATTGTTCTCTGGCAAATCAAAGGGAACAAAAGTAAATTTTTAAATTGCGTGATCAAAAAATTAAAACCAGAAATGTCTAGACTAAAATGTTTATGCTAATTGGGTAGGGGACAGGCAAAGCAAGTTAGCAGTGGTGATGCAAAATGTTCAATTTAAGTACATGATATCCCGAAAAAATTTGGCTTGCAACCCGCTAGTTTGCTATGTAACTCGTCACTAAAGATCTAACAGTATTTGAGGTGGACTATCAACTGCTGTGTATGTAAGCGTACACTTGTTCACCGCAAATGTAAACGCCAATGTAACCTGTCATTTTAAAATCTTTAACAATCAGACCCAAGCTGGGTGTGAAGACGATTAAACAAGTCAGAGTAATACTTTTACTACATAGATCTTATGTGTCTATATAACAGTGGCGATTTACCCAACGAATACTTTTTTAATCGCAGCTAATTTACGCTCATTGCTTGCTTGCACGATGAATGAGACAATAATTATCTAGCACACTGTCAGGTTGGTGATGTAGTGATGATAATTGGAGGTTTAATAGCTTGTTCTTCTGGACAATAGGCGAAAAAAAGTTGGCTTCATTCATTCAGAGAGCAACCACTTTTTATTAAAAGCCGTGTGTACCGACCGGCCAATTCTTATCAAACTGTGTTTCAGTGTCGGACGAAATTCACTTTTTTCGGTTGCAACTGAACAAATGCAGTAGATTTAATACATGGGTATATTAAATATATGCCTACATATATGTTATTATTGTAATTGGTCGTTTTCATACAGTCAGTGTGGATACACACAAATTTCTAATAAAATGAAGATAAACACGAAAAATATTTTTTTTAGTAATTTAGAATTATCTTCTCCTGTCAATATCATAAGTTATGTAAAAGTAGGTACAACGAATTGAGTTCCAGTTTAATTTAGACTGCAGAAGTGCAGAGTATGAAACAAGCAAAAAATCAATTGGATCTCTGAATGACTAAGCATTATTGGAATGGCATTACCTAATAAAAAGAATTTCAATTGATAGACCTGAATTTCATTGTATTCTTTGGACTCTCTTCAAACTCAGAACATTGAATTTCTCCAATCCCATCATCACATAAACGCGAAACAATGATCATGGGAAAAACATAATTACATTGGGCGTTTATAACTTGGGAGGATTTTAAACTCTTTATACCATGATAAAAACAGTCATGTTTTTAAAGAGAGCAAGTCATGAGATGAATGTGTCACATGAAGCTTATGGCAATGACCATCATGTTGCACTTCTTTCCATAATCACCAATATTTTGTACGCTGACAGATGAAAGATAAAAGCAAATGCGCAGGTGAATATTTAATCGGATGGAAACATTCTACAAATTACAAGTCATGGTTCTTAAAAAAAGATTAATTTCGGAAAATAAGCGAACAAATTAGCGTGGGGTGGCATTGGGATCGTTGAGCTGGGTGGAGATAGTGGAGATGTGTCTATTGTAAATGTCGATGGCCTATGCCTATTAAATTTCCAAAGTCGAGTCAAACCGTGGATAAACTTTATATCTTCGTATGACATAAAGGAGGAGTACACTACTGTTTAATGAGTTGTCTGTCAACAACATCACTCATTGCATTTTCTATATTTAGCCACACAAGCAGTCAATAGGTACCTCATTAATTCTTAAAAACGTCCAGAAAGTTATTTCATGAAAACAGAAACAGCATGTCATTGGCAATTTCAGCTTAAATAAAGCAGCATGATTACTCAGGGTTTTTTTTGCTGTTGCACCGCTCATGACTCACTTGAGAGTTGACAGCATTTTTANACCTCATTAATTCTTAAAAACGTCCAGAAAGTTATTTCATGAAAACAGAAACAGCATGTCATTGGCAATTTCAGCTTAAATAAAGCAGCATGATTACTCAGGGTTTTTTTTGCTGTTGCACCGCTCATGACTCACTTGAGAGTTGACAGCATTTTTAGAAATCAAAATCTCAGGCCATGACCTCAGGCATAACCTTTAGGTAAAAATATTTGTACAAATGCTTATATTTTTGTTCAAAGTGTACCATTTTATGGAAGAACCGTGAAGCAAGATGTTTTAATCTTACGCTATCAGCAAACATGATTGAAGCAAAACGTTCTTTTATTGTTGTTTTATTACAGGCCAATGTAGAGGTATAAGCTTATTGTTATCCTCAACACAAAGTGTATCGTTTTATGGAAGAACCGTGAAGCAAGATGTTTTAATCTTACGCTATCAGCAAACATGATTGAAGCAAAACGTTCTTTTATTGTTGTTTTATTACAGGCCAATGTAGAGGTATAACCTTATAGTTATCCTTCAAAATTTTGTCTTATTATTAGTAGTGGTAAGTTGATAGCGCTACTTACATGACATTTACGGCATATTATAATATGCAACAGGTTTCGGTCAAGAGGCAGAAAGTGTCCATCACATTCGGAAAATTGAATCTTAAACTTGCATTTGTACCTGCACAAATGATTTTGAATACAAATGCAGGAGTCAGGAATCTATATTCACAGGGTAAATTCTTGTGTTTGTCTGATCTGTAGTCGTAATGTCTGACCATTGGTCCACTTTGTATGTATTTGTTTTATAATACTTTTAAGTTATTGCATATTATATTTCAGACATTTTTAAAACTTCTCCACGAGCAGATATATAGGCTACATGAATCACTGTATCTATTGCCCACAGGCAAAATATAGCGGTGAAACCTTTGGCAAAGTAGCTTTTTTAAATAGCGTCATGCAATTTACAAATGCGAACATATTAGCATGATATCTGGAAAGACAGGTATTTTTAGTGATATATATACCTACCTACACAACATATCAAACGCTAGATTTTTACACGACTTAAATTTAAATTTGATTGGTAGTAATTTCGTTCTTGAGAAAGGATATATGAACAGAGAATAGATTTACAACTTACAAGCAGGTACGACGACAGCGTCAACCCGCCCGGTTAGTATGTATAATAGTATTAATTTCATTGCTAATCTTTGAGTCCCCATGCAAGATACTTTTTTCTGCTTTCTCTGCCTATAGATGTGTAACTTCCTATATGATACGGGGAGTCCTTATTCTTTTCCATTATTTAAAACGTGATGAAAAGAGACGTATAATAGCCATCTCGTGTAATTCATTAATACACATTCATTATTTCAAAGGATTAACGTTAAAGCAACTGAAATGGAGGCAGACAGTCAGTCTAAACTTACTGGCACGAAGACAAAAACTAACAGACAGACAGAAGATGAGGTAACGCTGCTTGTAATTTAACAATTCAAGCTGGCAACCAGACGACCGCTCTTTTTCTTCTGACATATAAATTGAAAGCAGTTTTTTGTCTACTTGAAATTATGTTTTCTCTCTCAGCGATGATGGTTGATTCATTAAAACAATATATCCTTAATATATTCATGTACAGCGCAAAATGTATGCCTACAAGTTTTTCACTGGACCTCATGAGAATGCTGCGGGATTTGTGTGGCCGTAAAAGTAGAATATTACGAGACATCATGCATGCAAATGTTAAATGGTTGAGTATTTTACACAACTTGACAGCTCGAGAAAAGTCAATGGTCGAAATCGGTTAAAATGAATCTTTATACGTGTTTGATACAGAAGCTCTTGCAAAGAGAAAGATTATGAAGCTATCACGCTGAGCTAAAAGGAATTTTCACTTAATAATATGCGTAATAAAGTATAAAAATATTAATAAACATTTCATAATTTTGGCAATAAAAATTTGCGCACGCAGTTTCCACCTAGAGGTTCGACTATTTTGATTGTCTTGTTCTATTTTACCGTTTAATTTTAGTCGTGACTTTTAAGAAATCTAAAAGCTACCGAGATAGATACCGAGTGATTCGTCTATGAGATTTTTGTCATGAAATGCTGTACGGTAAGATGAGATTTATGTAATAGCTAAAAAAATGATGGTTTGGTTGGATAATTCATGAAAAACGTACAACTGTCTGATCCAGGCCCTGACCACTCCGTGTCTAAAAAATTGTCTCACGTTTAATCTCAGGCAATTTCACGGAACGGTGCACACGAAAATTTTAAGTGAAAAATAGTGTAATAATGAATACAGACACAACGAGGAAATTATTACATTCTATTATAATATAATTAAGGATAATATATTACAGAAATTATGTGTGGTACACCTTTTGCTGTACATTTTCGCAAACAGAGGAACAGTAGCAAAGAAAGCAATTATCTAGGCGTGGGATTCAAGGGTGAGATAATTTGAAGATGATGAATGATAAACGTAGTGCTTTGGGCATCCGCGAATTACTTTTTTGCGGTGCACCATTATATCCTACAGTAAAGTAAAAAAAAATGTCATTTCATGGTGTTCATAAATTCCTCCGTTAGATAACAATGCAACGAGAAATGAATGAAAAGTGCATTTAAAAAGTAAATAGGTGAAGACATTTATATATAATTTGGATGTGGATGACAGAGAACAAGTAAATATTAGCATTCTTATGAGAGCGTATAAAAATAAAAAGACATTAATCAAACAGGCATCACAGGTGAATCAAGAATGTTGATTTAATTTCAGATGCGGATAACTGTGATAGCTTGGCTGGCACTACTCCTCACCGAAATCAACGGGGGTGAACGTTCATCCAAGCAACTATTTTACACCACGTACTTATATCCGTCATCATCATCAGCCTCCTCATCATCTCTGAGAAGTAGCACCGGCAGCAATAGTGGCACTGCTAGTGGTGTCATTGGTAATCTCAATTCGAATGCATTTTTAACACCACAAATATCCATTTCACCCTTTCAAACTTTCTGGTCGTCATTTGGAGATCATAAAGGACGACAAACAAGCACACTGCTCCCTGTCAGCAATGCAAATCAGCACCAAAGCTATCAACAGCAACAACAGCTTCGACAACAACAAGTCCTGTGGTCTCCAAGCTTGCCATTGGGAACCTCTTCATTTATCTCTTCCCCGATTCACCAACAATTTTTGCAGCAGCAACAACAACATCATCAACATTCCGGCTTGACAACAGCAGGAGTGACCACTGCTAATAATAACAACATTGTTGGCTCGTCAAATGCTGCAAGCAAAAATGTGAAACATGCGTCAGTCCCCACATCATCCTCATCACTACCTACAAATGCCCAATTTATTTTACAATCCCAACAACAAATTGGACCTGAATATCAAATTCATCCAAGCTCATCTTCGTCTGCGGCAACCGGCAGTAACTCGCTTCACGGGCTGCCGATCATTGGCTACGTTAACGTTCCATTGAACCCAACCTATAACGCCTGGAATCCATACGGTTCAATTGCTGGCACTCCACATAGCACTGTCCAATCCTATTTACAGAATGGCTTGCTTTCACCTACGGCGGCGCAACATCAGTGGAATTTGCCTTTGAAGGGTTATGAGCAAATTCGCAATGAGCTTATCTCAAATTCCATTCTGCCCACAACACTGCAGCAGCAGCAGCCTTTGGGGCAAATTAAGAACCCAGCCAGTCTTTTGAAAGGATTTCAGAGAGGTCATGTGGAAGCACACCCACCGGCAGTGTCAGCATCACCACCACACATAAAAACTGTAGCCGGTGGTCATAATCTTGCCGGAACTACGGGATTTATTCGAGGACACATAGAGTCTAAGCCTGGTATATCATCTTTTGAACAAGTAGTTGCTGGCATACGAAACTCTGGAGAAAATAGCATACGGCAACACCAGCAGTTGCTTCATCAAAATCCCTTGTCATTTTCATCCACGGGATTTAACCGTGGAGCTGTGGAGCACAGATTCCCTGAAACCTCTGCCGTGCTACAGGAAGCGACAACTTATGATACGCCAACAAAAAATGTCGTTTGTTACTTTGCCAGTTGGTCTTTCGACAGAAAACGTGAGGGGATGTTCATTCCTGAAAATGCGGACCCCACATTGTGTACCCATATCATTTATGCCTTTGCCGTTCTGGACAAAAGCAGGTTCGCCATCAAAGAGAGCGATCCGATCACCGATAATAAGAAATGTAAGATTATTCAAAAGAAGCTAACACAATGAGCCGAAGAGAATCTATCAGAGCAGTATAGTAGTGGTAGTCGTTTTAAGAATGCAAAGCAAATGTAGAAAATCAAATGGGATTGATATGATAATTTTTATTCGTTTTTTATGCCTTGTCGTTGTTGAAGTTGCCTCAACTTCTGTGCACGCAACCATTTCCCTCTCTTTTTAATTTTCTTTGATTGACATGCAACATAATTTAAAATGCTTATCTTTATTTTTTTCAATTCCCATCTTTCAACAACTATAAAAATCCATTATTAAATCGCATGCCTGAATGAGATATAAAAAATTATATGAATATATGAATGCACATGGTAGTATAATGCCGTATGTTTGGATTTGAAATAACGCGTGCAGGTTTTTATCGGCGTACTGTCCAGTTGAAGCAACGAAATCCTTCCGTGAAGATTTTACTTGCTCTTGGTGGTTGGTCAGATAGTGGTGATGACAAGTACAGCTTACTAGCACATAATCAAGTGGCAAGGAGAAAGTTTGCAAGGGAGACGGCTCAGTTTTTAAAGGAAAGGCATTTCGACGGAATGTCATTTGATTGGCACTATCCCAAATGCTGGCAGTCAAATTGTGATGCTGGACCAGAAAGTGATAAGTTTGCCTTTTCAGAATTTGTTCGGGTATGCATTTTTATGAAGCTCACATATATGTGAATTATATGAATTGATGAATGCGCGTGTAGTAATTGTGAAAAAATGTGAAAGAAATGCTTGATATAAAATTTATTGCTATTTCTTCTCAAGGAAATTAAAATGGTTTTCGAGCAAGAGAATCTGGTTTTAGCTGCAACTTTATCTGGATACGAGGAAGTTTTTAAAGTTGCATATGACATTCCTTCGTTGTCAAGAAGTCTGGACTTTTTGAGCATTATGACATATGATTATCATGGATCTTGGGAAACCAAAACCGGTCACCTGGCTCCACTTTACAACGGGCCTCCAGCGTCCGATCCGTATCTAAATTACAATGCTGTAAGAACATACAAGCTTTGAATTAAAGATGTGTCAGAAAACGTGACAAAGTTGACAGGCTATATAAAATCATAAATGACAAGCGCGGACATTTCCTTTGTGAATTGGCATAGAACTACACAATGGAGTATTATGCATCTCAAGGAGCTGACAGATCAAAATTGATCCTTGGCGTTCCAATGTATGGTCAAAGCTTTCAACTGAGTAATCCTGGGGACAGCTCATACGGAAGTGAAGCCAGCGGAGCAGGAATGCCTGGCGAATACACTAATCAACCGGGAATGCTTGCATACTATGAAATTTGTAAAAGAGGTAATATGGAATTTGAAATCAGTCAATAATTTTTCGTCAATGGATGTACATAAGCCCATGAAAGATTTCTTTATTAACTGTGTTTTCATTTATCAGTGAAAGATCGCGGCTGGAATGTACAAAGGGATATCACTGGCAGTTGGGGACCTTATGCCTACAAGGGCAATCAATGGGTGGGGTTTGAAGATGCTGACAGTCTCACACGGAAAGCACGTTATGTGAAGGCACAAGGCTTTGGAGGAATCTTCGTATGGACTATTGATCTAGATGACTTTGGAAATCAATGTTGTATGGGAAGTCAGCCTCTTTTACGAACCATTGCAAAAGAACTGCTGAACGTACCTTATGACCCTCGTCGAATGGATTGTAGCAAGCCTAATGTTGCTGCTCCACCTCAAAATGATCCTTGTCAAGGATATCAACAGAGTCAACCTTCAACTACACCAGGTAATATTATCGCTTTGTGGGTGGGTGACTTGGCTTACTTATCTAATACAAAGATTTCTTTGAAAGCGTTTCATGATATAAAATACAATGATTAATGTATACATAATTCATACCACTCGTTTCGTAAATTATCAAATACGATTGATAAGGTATAAAATGTATAATATTCATTTAATTGGTAAGGCGTTTCGCCAAAACCAACGGGAATACCTTCAGAACCATCCACAACAGAACATGATCATCATAGCCATTATCATCCAAGCTCCAAACCTACTAGCATCACTACAACTAGTACTACTACCATAAATCCATTTCCAGAGCCAGACTTATCTTCATCAACTGCATCTGCTGCAGAACTTGAAAGTACCTCACCCAGCACAGCAACTTCAGGGTCTTTGATTCTTTTATGCCAGCAACTTTTGGGAACAAGTATTGTAACATTTGTTCCATTTCCCCTTATTCTGTCTGTATGTCTTTCTCCCCTGTGCACTCGTATATTTGTATTGCATTCTTCGTTTCAAACTTTTTTCACTGTACCATATTTAATATTTCTGATGATTTGATAGTAGAAAGTATTGTACTCATTTTCCCATTTTTGTTTAATTCAGTATATAACTATGTATGTTATGTATGTAAGGATTTTCATGTATTTTTATGATTAACCAAATTATATTTTCATTAATTTTCATATGTAGCATGTACTATTTTCTCTGGAGAAAGTAGATCAGATTTGTGTTTTCATGGTTTGTGAATTTGGAAATAAGGAAAATGTTTATCTTGTAATATTTTAAAGATTATCCAATGTCTGGAAGTTCCACCCCTCCAACCACAACTCCAGAAAGCAACAATAACCAAATTGCTTCATGCGATGGTTCATGGGTTTTCCATCCAGACCCATCCGACTGCAGTATTTACTACCAATGCTCTGCGGGACGCGTTTCGAAACACCGGTGCTCGCTTGGACTTCATTGGAACAAAAATGCAAATACTTGTGATTGGCCACAATCCGCAGGTTGTCAGCAACAGCAAGATCTCATGCATTCAACAACAGATATGCACACGTGGACAACTGCAAGACCAACAACAATGAGTACAACTATGTGGACTACTCAGACAACAAGACCATCAACTACAACGACTCAATGGACACCGCCACCCACACAACCATCTACAACAACGATGACACCTACTCAGCCTCCACCTGCATTTCCGCCACCAGATCAAAATGGAGAAAGTTGCATTTCAGGTACTTAATTTGACAAATCTCGTTTTTATATTGAGATTAGCATATAAGCATGTACCATACTGTTAAATCAAATTGCAGGCCAATATTTGCCCGGACCAACTTGCGACAAATATTACGTATGCGCTGCTGGCCGTAAGCAACTTCAATCTTGTGGGTCAGGCCTTTACTGGAACAAAGACAGGAACTTGTGTGACTGGCCAAGGAACGTTATGTGTCAAATGAGAATTTCCTCGGGTGTGATGATGCCAAAGCCACACCCTATACCAATTAGAGATGGTCCTTGCAATGACGGAGAGTATTTAGGGGATCCAAATGACTGTGCAGTTTATTACATTTGCGATCACGGTAGAAAGATCCAGTTCCGCTGTCAAAGTGGGCTATACTGGAACAATAACCAGAAGGTATGCGACTGGCCTGCGAATGTGGACTGTACTGCGTCTGGTGGAGGTAGCGGCAGCGGTGGAGATGGATCATCCCAGACTACGTCAACTACTCCTAGACCCGAGTATTCCACACAAGGTACTACTACCACAACGGCACAAACTGGCTGGACAACGACACAAGGTGGTTGGACATCAACACAATCCACAACAACTACTACTTATCGGCCTCCATCGGGTGGCAGTGGCAGTGGGGATTCAGGGGAGTACAAAGTTGTTTGTTACTTTACCAACTGGGCGTGGTACAGGTGAGCCTTGGGAAAATATTGTAGTGTAAAATATACGAGGGTTTAAGGATATATATGATCCTAATACTTGATTATGAAAATTTTACAGACCCGATTGCAAGTTGGACAAGTTTGAGTAAATTGTAATAACTTTTTGATTTGAATTTCTGCAATTGTAATGGAACTTATATCTATAAATACAGAGTACCCGAAATGCTGGCAAGTTGATTGCAACAAAGGACCTGCATCAGACAAGCCTGCGTTTGCTGCTTTTGTACGTGAATTGAAAGAAGCTTTCCAACCTGAAGGATTGCTCTTGAGTGCTGC
>JAHZMV010001909.1:0-27620 GCA_027743765.1 Coecobrya sp. COE2
TAATTGTTGCTGTAGCAGCTCCAGGCATTGGAATGGGAGCGTATTCCATTTACCATATACATAACGTACAAGCAGAACAAGAAAACATAATTGCGAAGATGGACGAGCTAGAAAAGGAATTACTAGCATCACATGAAAGAATTGATCTGCTTCATAAAGAAGTAGGTGAGCTGGCAAAGAATGTTGACAAGTTAGCTGAGGAGATCAGTGGCTTAAAAACATCGTCCATAAAAACAAGCTACCTAATCTCTTATCTAACTGGCAAACTGTTAGAAGGAAGGAATGTGCTGAGAGAGACATCAGCAATATGGAAAGTTGGAGAGCTAAATGACAAATTCTTCAACTACCTCAACTTTACTCAGCCATGCGAAGAAGAGTGCCTAGTAAATTATGGCATCTTTCACAGTTGTGCACTGTCCTCAGACATGACAAATATTCAACTTGAATATTCAGTGCCAACTATCAACAAAAAATTGACTGTGGTGGAAGCTGACCCTTTCATCTTGATGTCAAGAAAAGAAAATGATACATGCAACTTAATCTATAATGGGCCCAAGCAAGCCATTATCTCACAGGATAAGGATTGCATCTACGCTACTAATGTAGAGCGAGCACCAGTAGGTAAACTACCGCTTACTCCATCAATGACATGCAAACCAGAGCTGTCATTCAACGAGAACAACACATATTTTGTAGAAAAACAATGTGGTCTAAAGCATGAAGATCTCGTACAAGTAAAAGTGTACGATAATGAGTACTACATATACTGCCCTGGCAGCATATATTACTCAGGCAAACGTAATGTGAGCTGTCCCAACAAAGTCTTCATCTTGCCGCTGACGTCATCGTTCAGCATCAACAATGTTGAATATAAAGGATCTATACTCAACATTATATATAAGCAGCCTGAGGATCCGCTGCTTAAAGAAAAACTCAAGTGGCATTTAGATCCCAATGTAAAGTGGGACAAATTGGACACAAAGTTTAACAAAGAGTGGATTGAAAATGAAAAGAAAATTAAAGAGGAAAAACAAAGTCTTAACGACTCCAGCAACATTTTTTTGTGGATTCCTGTATTAATAGCCATAGCTTGTATTACTGCTTTACCAGCAGTATTATTCTACGCAAAGAAGAAGGGGACAAAAGAGCCGGATGCAACCCAAGAGCGAGAACAACAGCAGCAGCAACAACAACATCGCGTCATCGTCCATGAGCAAAACTGAGAGTTATTCAAGTTGGACGTTTGAGGAGGGTGTTAAGATATGTAATAATATGTCATAAATAATATGTATTAATATGAGTCACAAACGTCAAGATGATTTGACTGTGACATTATTTGTAGTCAGCACATTGCTCCACTAATAGCTTTGTGCAGTGTAACAATAACAATGTTCACTTGTTGTGTATATTACATACCACCACAAGTGAACTACAATAATTAATGTACTGTAATGTAGCTTGTCATGATAAAAGTCAATGAATGAAATATTGGCTTTAAATAGCCCATGAATAAAATGTAGCAAGCATCACTATTGCTAAAACTCCAAACTTAACATAAGCTTTAAACTAAATACATTGTCTGTACTAAAATGTATAACAAAATTGTTTATGCTGCGCTATTATTGTACTTATGCTATGCTACTTTATTAACGTTTATTTTATGCACATTTTGTGTGTAATCTGTTCGGATAAATTTCTCCCTTATCGTAAAATTAGATGCTCTTTCAAGCTATAAATAAATGTCCAATTAAATTATTGATTGCTTTGTCATAAATTCATATTATACACTAATTAATTAATACAATTAATCAAGTACATAGAAGAAAACAGAATACTCGACAAATATTTTTATCTGCGGTGGTTTATGCAGCCTCGATACACTCGAGCCCTTCCAGTTTCTTGCCAATAGCTATTCCTCTGCCGAGCGCTACTCATAGAAATGTCGTAAGGATTAGACGCGCGATTATCGTTGTGAGGGTTCCGAGATAACCAAGTTGTCCTGGGGGGTTCTGGCTGCGGGAATGGAAGACCTGCATAATAAGGTGTAGGTGGTAAATTATCAAATGGGGGCGGCGGGGGAAATGGCGAAGGCGGCATGGGTGGAGGTCGACGGTGAAAATTTCTTGTTCTGTAATCTACAAAGCTTTGTGATGAACCCGTTCCCAAAATACTGCCAGGGCCAGGAAAATATTGCTCTGGATATTGTTGCTCTCTGGACATTTGGGTGCTTGTAACTCCATACATGATTGGTTTATAGTAATTGTTGTAAGAGGAAACAGAGGATCCGTTGCCTTGATTACTGTAATCGTTGTTCATTAGACAGCGTATTTGGAAGCCCATTTCCTGTGGGTTACGGAACACATTTGGAATTGGAAACTTACCCCTTCTCCCTGAACCACGGCGATCAGTTCTTCCAACGGTTTGTGGGCATCCCCGTACAAGGGATCCTAGCGATTTATTATTTTTTGAACCCATTACTCTGTTAGCTGCATCTTTCCTTCTTTCTTTAACGGTTCCCCAATCCGTTTTCGTATCGATCGGAAACAAACGACACAATTTCGCTCCAACGCGAAGTTCAATTTCGCAACCGTCTCGACAAAGGTTCACTGATTTGCCCTTATTCCAAGGATCAAATAAATGTCCATTTTTATAGAAAGGTAGATCATTTCTGGAAATCTAATCGATNTTTTTGAACTCATTACTCTGTTAGCTGCATCTTTCCTTCTTTCTTTAACGGTTCCCCAATCCGTTTTCGTATCGATCGGAAACAAACGACACAATTTCGCTCCAACGCGAGGTTCAATTTCGTAACCGTCTCGACAAAGGTTCACTGATTTGCCCTTATTCCAAGGATTAAATAAATGTCCAGTTTTATAGAAAGGTAGATCATGTCTGGAAATCCAATCGATGCAGAATCCTCCACAAAGTTTTCCTTTGTCAAGACCTGCGGGGAGGACCCAATTCACTTGTTGTCCTCCTCGTTGAGGCTTAGAATTTAGCCTAGCAAATCCAGAAAAGGCATCCACTTTCTTTCACAGAGAAAATTAAGATAACATTTTCAGTTTCCTTAAATGCCTTATTCAATATTGAATCAGTTTTTGGGAATGTTGACCAAACGCCTTTGGATTTTGCAAGATCCACATTTTCTGCGTTTGCACTTTTTATGGAAAAGAATCGGGCGTTCCGAAGAATGTAATTGAGTCCAGCAAAATAATCTCGTTTCGCCTTCAACCTGTCCGGATCGCCTGTATCCAAGCCCTTATCGAGTATTACGGAACTTCCTCCATCAATGCAATTTATAGAACTTACGGAATTAAGGGAAGAAGTAGAGATCTGTTCATGAATCTCGTCATCTGAGGAACTAACTTCACTCCAGGTATCCTGATGACCATCGATCATCTTTTCCCGGCCAAATATCCCTCCCATTTGACCCATTTCCAGACTCGTGCTGTTCGTTGGTATCATCATTTTGACAAGACTCAGCAGTTCCACGTCCCTTTTCGTCAGTTTCCTCGCTATTCGCTTTGTCGTCATAGTGATATCTTGAATTGTCACTGGCTGCCACAACAGGCTTTATTTCGGCACCTGCAGTTTCCATGGATTCGGAGTCAGAATCAATTTTCTCTGCGCCTGCGCCCTGATCATTCCATTTTTTATTAGAATAATTATTTCGGCGATGCATTTCCTGTCGACCGTTTTATCCCGTTGATTCTTCCAAAAGATCCTTCTTATCGGCAGGAAGCAGTTTTAGCCTCATCGACTGTCTCTGACGATTTAACGGTCCACAAAGTTAACGGCTTCAGTTGGAAATATTTAGCCTGACACTCTGACTGAGTCCAGTAGAACGTGTGAAAACACCTGCATTTCCGGCTAATCTGTAGGGTAAACAAAAAATAAATAGCCCTTCATCGTTGCTAGAATATTTTACTTTTCCAGTTAATCAATTATTAATTATACCTCTTACTCTCCATTACAAATAAAATACTATTTTGCCATATTTGCCATACTCGTTGTAGTAGCATTAAATCGTAAAGTCCCACTAACTTTTCTCCAAAATGCCAATCAATTCCCTCAGAAATGAAGTCACCGGCACTTTTATTTACCTGATATCATTCTCCTTTCACTCTCAATCAAAACGCCAACACAACTACATAACACAACATAACTCGTGTTTCATACAACTCATGTCAAAGCAGATAAAATCTCACAATGCTCCTATTTCCCCGACAATCACGTCAAACATAAGAGCATCTTCTCACAAACTCTGTCTATTGTTCACTTTACGACAATGCCAACATAAGTACAAAACACCTACGCACTTTTGTGTATATACAAAATAATGGATAATTTTGCTAACTTTTCTGCCATCCCTTGGGACATTTTACGTAAAACGAGTATAATATTATTTAGGTGCTCTACCTTTCTGTATGAAAATGCGTAGGTGTATCATCATCACACTCATTTGAAAACTCAGTTTATGTGCTGCACTGATACCATCAACATTTGCTATTTTACACCGTATCATTGTTCACATCAAAGTTATTGCAATGCTTGTGACATGCGTTATACTACTGTGTAAATTTTTTTGACGAAGAATTATTCCTGGTAACAATCGCCATGATCATCTTGAAAACACCGAGAAAGTCTGTAAAAAATGAGAATAAAATGTTGTGCTTAATATGTACATAATATATGTATGTGTGCATACATATATGCTTGCATGCGACCATCAAACGGTTTATTTTTCTGCAGGGTGATGACGATGGTAAATTGGCGATAGAACCGCTGCCGTCGGAGAGAACGGCATATCCAGAGGAAAAANGCCATGATCATCTTGAAAACATCGAGAAAGTCTGTAAAAAAAGAGAATAAAATGTTGTGCTTAATATGTACATAATATATGTATGTGTGCATACATATATGCTTGCATGCGACCATCAAACGGTTTATTTTTCTGCAGGGTGATGACGATGGTAAATTGGCGATAGAACCGCTGCCGTCGGAGAGAACGGCATATCCAGAGGAAAAAAGAAAAGTGAGAGCCGAGAACCCGGGTGATGTCGGAGGAGCTGAGAGGGAGAACGAGAACTGAATGCATTTTATGTGTAACTTTCATCGTTTCTAGCATTACTTGCTTCTTTACTTATTTCTCCAGCATTTTATATACGGTTTCTCCAGCATATCACGCACACAAATTCTCTTTCCCAGGGAAAAGCTGGAAGGACAGTCAGTTGGATTTTGGTGTTCGTTCGGGTTACACTTTATGTGGGTGCTCGTACTGTCGCTGTATGTAACTCTCTCTGGCCTTTATACTTTGTCTCCTTCTCTTTTGTGTGTTTTCTGAGAGAAGAGTGTGGAGAAGTCGACTTGACATGCTTAAAATTTATCGGATATTATTGTGCAGACAAAGTTACACTTGTCATTGTCGTATAACGTCCTTCCTGGTAATTGCTGTGTAGTAATTTGTGTGATTGAAGTGGGAGAAAACAATCAAAATAATGGTATTGCCTGTTATTGCTACACGAGGAAATAATCTATGAATTGGAAAATGAGATTGACACGAAAACTGGAAGTGAATTAAATTTGTTCATTGTTTTGTGTACGGGGACAATGTGGGCAATCAATTCTTAGATCTTTATATATCGACTAACATTGTTGTGGAATCAATTAACACCATCATTGTAGGAATCTCCTCTGCAGCGTGACGAGGATTTGGCGTGTTTGAAGATTTAGTTCCGTTTACGATATAACGAGAATATAGATAACTGGATGGTGACTATGTCATAAGAATGCACGCTCATCTTTTCACTTTCTCCAAAGAAAAATCAGCTAAGATCACTGACTCTAAAAGTAGAACAAAACCAAGAGGTGTTTTTACAGTTGCAGTTTTTGTTTATGCAGCTGGACAAACTTAAGACAAGGTTTGTTCATATTCTCATCGTTTCCTATTAAAAAGCATCTCCAGTCGTTAGACACAAGTTCTCTTGAAGAAAGTGTGTTTGTACTTTTGCAGTTTGTTTAGCTCTATCCTTTCATCTTGGTATTTCAACCAAGGTACATTTTTACCAGCATTCACTGTCATCTCATCGTTCCAAATAAAGTTGCACTTATTTAACATTATATGAAGCGTGAAAGTTTCATTTCTTCCCTTTCACCGTTCTCTTTCTCTCATTCACTATTACCTATTTGTTTTTGTGTGAATCAGTTTGCTGGTGAACGGTGTTCTATATTTTTGACGACGAGGCTCGTTAAATAAACAAGAACATTTTCTCTATACTCGTATTAGTTCAAAAATATTTTTGGATTAATAGCATATAAAAAAGAGAAAACTTTTCTACAGTGTGGGGTTTTTACAAGTGGAACACGCTGTGCTCTCTGATACACAAGCCATAGTAAAACGTGTGGATACATTATTGCTTTGTCACGAAAATTCTCACACGGAAAATGTAACTTGATTGTTGTAAGTATATACATACTTACATGTATGCATGTACACGCTATTAAAATACCACCAAGTTTTTCAGTTTTCCGCAGACACTCACAAACAGGACCACATCAGCCGAGCTAGGAGGCAGTAAAGGGATTAAAATCATTTCCAAGAATAAGTCAATTAACATAAATCCAAGTCGGCCCATTAGTTTTTATTGTGGAAACTGATAGCGATATGGGGACTGCTCCTGCTCGTTCTTCTACAACCAGAAACAAAATCATCAGTAGCAGAAGCATTGGTAATAGTGTTATTGGTGTTGGTGGTGGAGGCAGTTGCCCTATTTACTACACACATTCAACTCCTTCTTCCACATTCCCATCCTCATCTCGGAATCATTATTATTATTATTGGGACAGCAGAAACACAAACAGTAGTTGTGGCACTGCCACAAGAATCCAGAATTCTTGTTCAACAAACTATCATCTACTGTCGGGATCATCAACCAAGGAAAAAGTGAGCCATCATGTTGGTTATCTCCTCAACTGTTTCTAGACTAGATCACAAAAATATATTATAACTACCCATTGTGAGTTATATAGACTAAGGGTCTAAATTCTCAACTTTTCATCCCTTCAACTTTGTCATTTTCAGGAGACGTGTCGTCGTGTGATTTTGACCGTTCGTTTTTGACTTGGGAACATTGTGACATTGTGGCACGTAATAAGTCAGCGTTTTCTGATATTACTACACGAGCGAGGAAAACTATGCCAAAAAATTATAAAAAGGAATATTATCGTTATAACCAAAAAGTTCGATAGTTTCCACAAAATCTAATAAAAGTACAACGACAGCGTTTGTGTGTGTGAAGCAATAATACTCACTAGTTCCAAAGAGTAGCTGAAATCCGAAAACATTTCAGATAATCGTTGTTTGTCACTGCTATCCTGTAAAAGCTGCGTCACGCGTCTCCATTTCCCGTTTTTCCGTCGCTTTCATTGGATTTCTTATAGATATTGGGAAACAAACGTGTGTGTGTTATACGATTATTACGCAAGTGAAAACTTTGCTTCGATCGTGACCGTTATATACCTACAAGCATTCGAAATAATCTAATCTAATCTTTCCCACAATTAACATAATCATATTTATATTTTTGCTGGTGGTAGTGCCGCCACAAAGTTGTCGTCATCCAGACGGACTTTTTCTCGTGTGCTAATCGAGTTAATGTACAATACAAAAAAGAAAGTGTAGATAAGAGAGTAAAATATATAAATAATATACTACACAACTGCTACCACTTTCCTTATTACTTCCTTCCTGTTTACTGTAGGCATGTGTATTTAGATAAATGGGCGATTGAGAAATACACACGATACATACAGACAAATAATATTATGTAGCCTGAAAGTCTTGCCAAGCCGCAGCCACAAAAGCCACATTATCATAATAAGCTTTTATGATTGACTATATTATGTCTCCTATTTGCTCACCCCCGCTTATGGGCTCAATCGTAGGAGTATCGTGGTGAAAGTTGTTTTCTAGATGTCCTTATACACTACTCCCATTTATGTATAAATACGGCTGCGATTATTGTTGAATACAAAATTAGGTAGACAGACAGAATCTGTAACGGAACAAAAGAGAGATTTTATTTTGTTGTGTGTGTGTTTACACATAATCCCATTTCCGAATTTTATCGTAATTACCATAATATACCGTATAGGTACTTAAACATATTATGTGGTAATCATCGTAATACCATTATATACCAACCGAACATTTTATTTAGTAGTGCTTTAGTAATGGTTCAGGGTGGAATCATTGTCAACTTTGTGTGTGGGTAGCGAAAGATGCAGGCAAAACCTGTTGTATTTAACGCGACGGAGAAAGGATTAAAATTATTTAGAAAGGGTTCACCTTGAGAAAATAAAAGCGTTGGTAGCTGTAAACGGAGAAATTAATATTGTTCCACAGAAAGATTTTAGTGTATTTCAGCTATTGCATCAAAAGAATATAAATCTAAAAATAAATAAATAATACTTTTTGAAGCAAAGAACCCGGTAAGAACCAACGTTTTCGTTGGTTTGAAATTATAACCATAGAAATCACAATANAAATAAAAGCGTTGGTAGCTGTAAACGGAGAAATTAATATTGTTCCACAGAAAGATTTTAGTGTATTTCAGCTATTGCATCAAAAGAATATAAATCTAAAAATAAATAAATAATACTTTTTGAAGCAAAGAACCCGGTAAGAACCAACGTTTTCGTTGGTTTGAAATTATAACCATAGAAATCACAATACATATATCGACAGCTTGTATGGCCTGAGTATTTGTGTTGTAAACAAGAAGAAATTCATCGTTAGAGGATTTTCAACAAAGAAGAGAGAAAAGCGACGTCTGGAAGATAAGGCGGGGCAAATCGAAGCAGGCAAGGAGACAAATAACTTCATGAGAATTGGTTCTCAAGCAATACTTGAGTTTGTACGGTTGACAAATACATTTAAAGAAGGGAGACAACCAAACTTTCTTCCAGGAAACGAAACAAGATATTATTTGAGTTTTATATTTTCAGTGTTTCTTTTGAACAGTTTATAAGTTTTGTGGAATCGAATAAAGAATTACCGAGTCAGTGAAATATTTCAGAGAGGTTTCAGATTTGTCGTTTGATCCATTTTATACTCACCTATGTATTTTCAGCAACACTATGCACAGTAATAGCATTGAAGTCAGTTAGATAAATATCGAAATTTTGAAGCAGTGTTTTTAACCTTCAACGTTTTACCAAAACTCGTTTTCAATCCGCATAAGTCTGCTTTGAAGTCATCATCATGTATATCCTAACAACGTTGTGGGCACTGCTGTCCATTTGGATCACTCATACGATAAGCGGTAAGGCTAAAATCTTATATAATGTTTTTGCATCGCAATTTGCTAATTTGTTTTGCCATTTGCGCTTTAAATGCTTTTACTTTTAATAGTTATTGCTGCGCTTAACTATCAGCATTATGACAACAGAAATGTTTGTAACTTGTTTATGGAAACTACATAGGTATACATAGTATACTGTTTTTAACCAAACCTAGAAAACCCCATAGTTCAGTTCAACCCAAAACCAGACGCGCGTGTTGGTTCTGTATTCATTTTTCACAAGGAACCTGAATAAACCGTGACAGATTCTCCTTCTGTATTCATAGTCTACCCAGCGGTTTTTGTTGCTCCAATGTTGTTTCGTAACAAATTCTTTGAGCCACCGTGTTGCTCCCATTATAACTCGGCATCTATTCCTACCCACGAGTTAAATTATAGATATTATATCTAGATATTTGGGTACCTCTCTATAAGTGGCTGTGCACTATTTGCATGCTGCAGAATACTAATGTTGTTATTGTAAGCAATAACAATAAGACTCATGTACATTTTCACTCCTACCTTACACTT
Source organism: Coecobrya sp. COE2 (assembly GCA_027743765.1). Lineage (NCBI taxonomy): Eukaryota > Metazoa > Arthropoda > Collembola > Entomobryomorpha > Entomobryidae > Coecobrya > Coecobrya sp. COE2. The sequence goes on from JAHZMV010001909.1 coordinate 9,873, forward strand.
TAAAAAGCAATATCAGATAAAATGGCACATTACAATTTATTCATTCCGGAAACGGAAAAATGTTCAAAACGCAAAGTCCTACCGACAGCCTGTCCAGACCAACGACGTGACGTGAAACAACTTAATTCCTGCACATATATCAACGTTATTATTAGATTAGCTATCCAGTTGTACAAAATAATTTAGTCATTATAACCTACCTTCTCTTCTAATAAATATATCGAATATAGCGCTTTGGCTACACCATACCCTCAAACACATATATTGTGCCCATGCTTTGATTATACTCATTTTTTTATGTTAATATTTTACTATACAACGAGAATGGTGTAACGACATCCATTATAGATATAGGGTGCCACTAAGTATAATCCTTGATGTGAAAGCGTAATTATAATGTGTTGCACACATTACATTTCTCCATTATTCCAAAAGCAACACATACGCACAACCTAGACCCCCTTTTGTTCTTCTCTTCCCTCTCGAGTTTCATCGTGTACATATAAAGCTACTAAAGTTTCCAGCTTACTTATTACAACTCAAAATCTCTCCTGCAGGGCAAGAATGGGAAACTTGAAGAAAGCTTTGGAATCATTTACAATAGAGGAAAGTTAGGGTGCATTTTGCAGCAGGGACCACGACGCCACAGCGAGACTTATAATAAGTACCTAATTAAAGCACAATTTTTTGATAAAACGAAAAAAAGAACGATGAAAGCTAAATGCAACAAATATGACTAAAGCACTAATGGCTTAGTTTTGGAATATTATAAAGTTGAAATTGTATGGTTTAGATTATGATTATTACCTGCTGAATATGCATTTTCGATAACTATTCCATACACAGTGTATAATTATGCATAATATGCCAAATATAGTCTATATTGTGTTAAAGTTAACTTACCAGTTCATATGTGTAAGTAATGTAACAAGTTGATTTGCCAATTAGTGCTGAAATAATGATTAAATTACAGTTCCTGATAATTTGCAGAGCATGTAATGAAATTATATTCCTTTTCGAGTTCAAGGATATCTTAATTTAAACTGAGTATATAGTTCAGTTTAATTTCGCTTGAATACATTTCAAATTGTGTTTTATATGGCTCAATCCTATTCTAGGTAAATTTTTACACGTTGTCAATATCGTATCGAATCCTTTAGAAAATTTCTGGTGTAGTCCGTCAATTAGCTTCACAAACAAATAGGTTTGACGTTTCCGGTAAAATCCCACATAAAATATGTTGTATATTGTACTTTCTCCTTTGATAAAAAAACACGACAGTGATGGTGGTGACTGGAGAAATCATTTAATATTGGCTTCATCGCACAAGTATTTGATTTTAGCTAACTAACCAATCAAATACTGGAAGTAGTGAGGAAATACGAAATATGTAGGAAAATATGTCACATCAAAAAGCAATATGTACACAGCATACCGATACACATAACTACGTATGTACAAGTATGAAAATAACACAGGGCTTGTATACACAATCGATTTGTCAGCGTTGAATGCACCATTTTCCGTGTGTATTTTAGCTCAACAAAATCATAAAGAACATTAAAACAATCAACCCTATTATTTACCTTTTTCATGGAGTATGTCTACTCACATGTAATAGCTGGACATTTTTTGAAAAAAGCCGACCCTTTAAACAGAAACAACAAAAGCGGTAAACCGGTGATGTGAACACTCAAAAGTAAAACAACAACAAAAGGGGAAAAATGAAAGCGGAATCAGTCACACAATCTACCCATATAAAATATCGACAACACAAAAGAAGTTAACTAGAATCAACGTTTTCACGCACATATTGTCATCGTCATCCTTACATTCCCACACAAATTGTGTGTCCTTTCTCTATTCTTGCCGTCATCATTATCATTACGAGAACTAGTAGGATAGAACTGCTCGTATGCATTCACTCATCACCATGTATCTTTTCAAACAATTCTTCTTACTGGTATTGTATTGTTTATTGTTTCCAGTTTTATTCCTGTACAGCAATGTGCTTTTTACAAAACTGAAAAGGCTAACAACACAGCTTTTTGCATACGTCTGAAGCATGGTATCGAGGCACAGTTGAAAATAGAAAATATACATAAAGTCAAAATAAAAGTATACTTTTTAGTTATATATTTACGATGTTTTTGGGCGTTTTATTCAATATTCGTTTATCAAAGGTTGTTGCTTTCCCTAAAAATTGTAAATGTGAAATGAAAGTTTTCCCGTATAAACATTTTGTTTTTTATTCCTCCGATGAACATGACATCATGCTTCAGCGCTTGATTCCTTTCTTCTTTTCCCTTGGTTAAAAGTGAAAAGGGCGAAATTATTTTTTATTCTGAACAAAGTGTACCGTAAGTAAACGAACGCAGTGGATGGAAATTATGTTTTAACGGTATATAGTTAAACAGAACCCTTCCTTCGTTTTTCCGAGAAGCTAGTCTAGTAAAAGAGTTGTGTTTGCTCCTTTAGGTGCCATTTATACGATTATAGTAAAACGCAATTAAGCCAATCGTGTCAACATTATTCATTAAACTTCATAAAATGAAACCACCCATAAAGAATGTAATGGGGAATACTCTGTGTGTATGTATGTACATAAAATGTGCTTTTCACTTCCGCGTTTTATACTTTCTTTCACTTGCTTTTTTTCATTTTCCTATATTTGTTAGCGGTGAAGTTCATGGTAGCCTTTATTTGCTACCATTCACACAACTGGACAGGTTTTCATAGAACGGATCCAAAAATATAATAAAAAGAGTTGAACCTGGACGCTTCAGTTGCTGTCCGTGTCTCGTCAGTCTTTACGAGACATGTCCATTTAATATGACCATTGTTATAACTACTTTATCGGGTGGGTTGGGACAGTGAAGATGATGACGGCGATAGTGGTGGCGCGCGGCATTCAATCGAAAATATTTTTCTATTTGAGTCTATATAGGTATAAAAAGTATAGTGAAAGCATGTTGCTTACTATAGATGGATGAACGGAAACAACTTTTTTCTGATTTTTCTTTATTTCCTAGCTTGTCCTATTCAAACAACTAGTGTCGCCAGTGCAGAGCTAACCGACACGTCGTCGGCTATTTTGTTCACATTCTGTACTATCGCTACCACTGTTATTATCCTAAAGCAACCCGTCCTCCGCTCCTGATAGAAACAGATATAGCACAGGAAATTTTTTAAGTACATACATACATACATTTATGTTTGAACTAATGGAATATACACATACATACATACTTATTAAACCAAACGAACGGGATATACTGTATGTATCTCCACATACTCATTTTATGCTCAAACCACAATGTAAAAAAGTGCCCACGTAACGGGCAATGCCAATAATAATGGTGGCTTTTCAACTTGTGATTTTCTATCATTCCCCCGACGACTGTTATCTCTATTCCTGTTTCCAAGCTTTTACATGACATCATACGCAATGCCATAATATAGACTTTTTTCCCGTTTTTCCTTCCGATTTTCAGTTGAAAAGTTACGCATTGCTTAACAGCAGGAGGAAATTTACCGGTTCCAAAATATTTTTCTCTTTTAGCCGACGGTCTTTTTTTCGTTGTAGTACACGCGTAGCAGGCGAGGCTAACTTTTGATAACCTTTTCCCCTATTTTAATGTAATGTTTTTCTGTTCAATAAGTAAAGCTCTATCCTCCGCTCAACGAAGAAATTCAACCATTGATTGTTACGATACATTCAGCATTCCTATATTTGGACTGATTCACGAATACGGATACCATATTATCGTTTATTTTCAGCCAGTTAGACCCATTAAACATTTCCCAACCAACATCAACTACAGCGAAAAGAACAAGCTATTTTGTCTTAAAAAGAACACAGAACCTTTTTCGTTTAGATAAAATTCCTCCTCTTTTCTTCTTTCTCTGAATTTTCCAATTTGCAATCGATATTTTCAAGACTTCAAGGAAAAATTGATTATGTATATTTGAGCGTACATGTCTGTTTTTACCCTTTTTATCGGAATTGTTCCACGGTCACAAAACACGGCAAGCCGAATAGATGCCCTTATTAAAATGTACGGTACATTAGGAAATATTGATGATGATAGTAGATGAAACACATGTGAAGCTTGTATAATGATAATAGAAAATAGTAGGAACGAAAAATCGCTTTTCCTATTCACATTCACACAGCTTTGCTGCTGAGTGGGTCAGAATGAAATTCTGCTGAGCGAAAAATAAATGAGATGAGTAAAATTGCAGGACCCCAAAAGACAATCTATATTACCAGAACCACGTCACTTTATTGTTACTTTTGGTGGTTTCGATTCCTTTCTATTTGTCTCTTGATTCTGTTTCGTGATGGTATTCCAGTTATACGTGCTGATATGATAGCAGATGAGCAAAGGAAGAAAACATTTTGATAACTTGGGCAAAACCACTCATAAAGTAGAGCTTCCTTCTCTCTTGTCAGGCGTTTCAGTTCCAAGCTGAACGTTATTAGTGAAAATAGCAAATTATGTCTTCTGGTGAAAATGCAGTAGTCGATGAAGACAACAAAAGTTACAATAGATCTTCGTTGTGGTGGTGGTAGAACAATAATATTTTTCTCTAGGATGAATAGCATCCATATTCTATGAAGATGTTAAGTTTAGATATATACGTAGGCAAAAAGGAAAGAAATGACCCATTTTCAGAATGCTCTATCTCTGCATCAACTGCACCAATCCATCGAATTAGAATATCTGTGATTAGAGAATTATCCACCGCTATCATTCAAAAAATATCTCGGTTCTACTAAGTCGACTCTTTGCACACCATGGAAAAGTATCAAAAGATTGAATTCTGAAGCAATGAGACAATAGCCATGGTAACCTTATTCTTCAAAATTTGAGGGCCTCTCTTTCTGGCCCATTACGATAAAATTCAACGGGGTTTTTGCAGGAATGTTACCTAGTTTGATATAATTTGCTGGAGAGCCACCCTTCCAGACGGTGAAGATGACCTGGAGGACAAGCCAGAATTAGGATGACCCAGCACTGCGTCGAGGGACAAACTAGTTATCCTGCTAGTTTTTTGGAACGTGTTTAGACTTTCCTAACCAAATTTTACCCTAACGTCCCACTATAAGTGGAGAAAATTATACCAACATTATCTGATCATGGTAGGAAACATACATGGAGAAACGAGTGAAAATGAGCAAGGGATACCGAAATTACATTTTACACCAGTCGCATTTGTTACACTGCCAAACAGGCTGCAGAGGAGATCAGATTCACTCCGTTGGTACAAATATACTTTAGTGCCGCCCTCTCATCCTACGATTACTGTTTCCGAAACTAAAATGTAGACTCAAGAGGATGAAATTTGTGGTGGGTGACCTGTTTTGGGGTGGTTTTGACAAAAACCTGCCGAGTTCCTTACAAGCAACATATATGATAAGGTGATTAGGTGGAGCAAGTGTGTGAGGGTAGCGGGCAGTTATGTTGAAAAACAGAACAAATTCTGTTCATGCGTTCAAAAGTTATTAATAAAACAATTTGGGCCATTAATTTCCTTTTTACCTTCGTAAATTCCAATAAAAGAAGAACTTAATTGTGGTCCTTTTAAGTTGGTGCAGAATTTTATTCAAAATATGAAAGTCAAACTTCAAAAGGCACACAAATATTTTTAATAACGTTCTTTGATATTACACTTGTAAATATTTCGTTACTTCACCGGCTGAATCTTACCGACTCCCTTGGAGAACATTTAGAATATATAATGTCATTTTATAAATTAAAGATTCTAACGCATCCAATCTTTTCCATTGCATCGCTTAACGCATCGTTTTCCTAACGAAATTAAGCTGATTTTAATTAGTATTTTAATTTAAAATCTACAAAAGATTACAAATCTGTTTGTACTAATACAAGGTTAAAGGTAATGATGTATTATTTATCCATTTGAAAAAACCTTTTAATTATGACATCCGTGAACAATTTTCTAAACGGTTGGCATTTGCCATTAGTCAAGGCGCAAAAGACACGAGGCATGAATAAACCCACAAGAAATTAAAATCTTACTCCTATCTTCATTCTAACTAACAAAGAACTAATATTCATTGAATGCTCCACCTGCTTTCCCTTCTCATCATCTACGAAGACCGTTATAAACGTTTGCTTTTCTTCAATGTGTTCTTCTCAACAAAGTTAAGTTATGAGGCTAGAACATCAAAGATGCATTGAGGCATTGACCATTGAATAGAAGTACTATTAAAAGTACATTGAAGCAGGATTAGATACTCCCTGAGGATATGGTGAACGCTTTCATTATAGAGACCGCAACGAAGGACTTGATTTTCCGAAAGTTATGAAATCTTTCAACATCCACAGAGTAAATTTTGACCTACCCATAAGTAACTTCTGTAGGGTAGTCTTCCAAAGACTGCATTTTCGCTTGTGGCGTACGTAATTGTAATATAAATTATTTAATGTACCTAATAACTGGGTACACGAGTGCATGGTGATGATGTAAAGGGATGTAAGAGGGAGTTAATATTCATTATTTCTCTTCCAGTTTAATGATTTAATGATTGAAGCATACATTATATAATGTAATGATGAAAATATAGCTGTATGCTTGCATACTTTACTTGGATAGAGAGTGAAGGCCACACAACCACTTCCTGCATACGTGTTTCATTTCGTGTACACCATCATCATCCTTACACAAGTATGATGACGGTGTTGGAAATAATGGCGGTTTCTGGCTTTACGTTTTGCAGTTTTGATCCTCTACCGCCTTCGTTCTTCTCTTCGTTTATTTGCTAACCAGTCTTAACATTATTTCATGATGATTAGCCGTGAACATTTCCTTTCACGTACTTCATCCGCGTGTGGCTCCGAGGGAAAATTTATAATGAATTTCTCTCTATGGTGGTCCAACTATTCTACATTCTATTCTGTCTTGGTGGTCGAACGGACCACATCGACATTCATAAGGCAAAACAGCAAGACAGATGATGCGAATGTCAATAAATGAACTACTTTCTCCAACAGAAGAGTAGCAGTCAGGCAGCTCTGCCACTGCTGCTGCTTATTAGTCTGCATCATAATCGTCAATATACTCTCCTGCTATGTGACTGCAATAATAATACACAGGAGAAAATTTCTACGTTCCCTTCATATTAAATATTTGGGTTACGTGTTTGTGTACATTCGCTGTGTTCGTGAGCAAATTCATATACTAGGACTAGGAAGAACATTTACTGAGTTTACTCATCAATTCATTACTGTGAGGGTGATGACGATAAAAAATAAAATGCAAATTGTGCTGCGTTACCTGAACACATTATTTTCTTTCTATACAATGCTGTTCTAGAATTTGACTTTCAAAGTACCAAGCAAGCAGCATACCTTATTTACAGCGTACCTTTTTTTATACAGTGAGCTTTTTTTAATGTTTTTGATATGTGCGACGACGAACGAACAACTTGTGCATATAATTCTGAAGGTAAGGTATTGGTGGAGTTTTGGCATAAATTATACAAGTAATATGATGAATTCATTTATGTGCGTGAGAGCACATAACCCTTTTGTTCGCAATGTGGATTCAACAGTACATAAGCTACTTCCAGTGGATTACAAATTTAATCTAGCTATCACAAGTTCCTTGATCCTAATCATTGAAAAATATCCTTAATCGATAAATGACAAACTGTTTTAGAAATAAACGGAATCTACTAAATTAGACCTTTTGTATTAATTTTGCACTTCGTATATATTTACTAATTTAATTTTAGTTTTAAATGATTCCCAATTACAACATTGTCAACTTCATTAATCCTGATTTACATGAATCTAGTAACTTGAGACAAGTTTTGGACAGTCACCTAGCCAGTCCACCATTCAGTCATAGAAGTTCTTTTACAATTTCCGTTTAGTGGTATTTGTCACTGTCACGCAACATATTACCGGTAACTTTTCCTCTTACGTAAAGGAACACCTGGAACCGTAGACAGGATGATAATGAATTCGATTTAATGAAAAGAGAGCCGAAAAAGTAAAAACCACTTTCCATCAGAAATGAACTATATAGACTTCACTTAGTAACGGGCGATGAAATAGGTATACTTATATGTATTTATGTAGCCAATATTAATGTCATTAGCACGCACAATTACGAAGCAAATATACCCTGTCAATTACTATTGTGAGAGCCATAGGCACCACACATAAATATAAGTAGTCATGGTGAAAAAATTGTATAAAGCAAATTGTGATAATGGGTTTCCTTTTCCATCTTCGCAATTTGTTTTATTTTTATCTGTATTTGATAACAAAAAAATGTGGCAAATCAATTATGCTATTTTATATTTTTTCGTGACAACTCACCCAAAACCTGCCTGTTTTATCCATCTTTAGGAACATTATACACTTACATACAATTAGAGTGACGCGGCGACGAATCAATGTGGTTTTATTAGTACGCTTCTCTGTCTACTATGCGAATACGCTTATCTACTCAATCGTGTAAGTTCTCTCACTCATCGTTAGCTTCCAGTCATTTTCAAATAGATGCATACCCTACCCCTATGTCGTGTTATATTTTATGCATAGACAGGTATGCATAGCAGGTTACATGGAGCTTCTTAAAATTGGAATAAATAATTCAACTCTCTCAGTCTGATGCACATGTACACAAGAAATATCATGTGTCTACGGTTGTATTTCATCGTTTCATCTCTCATCTCTAGTTGTCATTTTACTGAATATCTATTGAGAGCTTTCTGCACACACCTTGCAAACTCTTCTATTGTATTTTATCGTTAACCCAAAACATACAACCCACACTTATTGCACACATATACACATGAAAATTTATTGCCTGCTTATTCACAGTTCCGGGATACATAATACTTTCCGTCAAGAAAAAATTGAAAGACAGCTGCATGAAAAGTAAATAAAAGTTGTCAACGTTAGTAGAAGCAGCTTTAATGAGGTGCCATGCATTCGATCAGAAGTAGTGACATAAAATATATAGGGATATTACTTGGTATGGTATGTACACCATTATTATGTGAACTTCATTCATGCCATATATCTACTATATAGAAATGAATGAAATACATTTTTATTGATTACTAATCCGAAAATGCTATTTTACTTTTTAAAAGTTCCCAGTTTTTTCTTAATAACACTATCCCAGGTCTTTTGCATCTTCCTTGCATTTATAATACATCCTGAGGATTTTTTCATTTTCAAAATACATCTTATTACTTATGCGGCAATATATTATTCATCCTGGCAGAAGATATCTGCAAGGGCACAACACAGTAAAATTTTGCGTTTTGAACATTACTTGAAATCTACAAAGCTTGTTATGTCCTGGAATTGAAAATTGCAAGAGGAAGGAGCAGGCCCAGGATGGAACAAAGTACAAACTTGTTTAAAACTAGTAGAGATTGATCTTCGCTTTCACTCTCTCCCCTTTCCATTCTCATTCTCACGGGTCGCTGGGTACTGAGCGAAACTACTACTGCTGGAACAGCAGAAGATGAAGAATAAGAAAATGCCTTAAGAAACATTCCTTACTCGTCTATAGCAGCTTTGAGCTGCATTTACATAGGCAAAGGTTTAGGGTACTTTTGTGGCTGGCTCCATTGCATTTTTAGGTTTGGATAGAATATTACTACGGGACTGAACAAAGAAAGCTTATACTGAATTATAAGAATAGAAGAAGGAGCTTAATCAACCGTTCCCATTTTCACTGTGTGAATGGAATGCAAAGTATTCTTGAAAATGCAGACAGGCAAACAGACAAGGACTATGAGTGGAAAAGAGAATGATAAAAGGAATGAGTTGAGCTTGGCGAGGTGAAGGTAAGCAAAGAAGAAAATACTGCTGATGATGGTGATGCTGATGATGATCCAGATCCAGGCGCAAAATGTGATGATACTCTCTCGTGTGTTATATGTGTGGTGGTTAGATGTACTTTCAGTACGTGAATACGCATACCTTTCTATTTTCTATTAAGAAAAAAGGTACATTGTGATCATCAAAAGCATTCCCTCTCCTTCTATTATTTTCGCTACTTCTGGTTGTCTGATAAGTAAAAAGGTGAAAGCAGGAAAAGCCGCTGAGAAGACACTAAAGTGAAAGGGAAACCCTGTAAAAATTTAAACTTGCCTTGAATCTTTCAGCACACGCCGTATTCAGCTAGGTAGTTACCTTGTAGCTATGTAGAAGCAATCATAATGATATGCATGCGTAAATGTTTCCATGTGAGCCAGAGTCATCCCTATTCAAGTTTTCAACCTCAAGGCTGCCTCTTGCCAACTGTGACTTCAATGCACTTTTTCCTACATTTTGACATGGCTACATTCTACATAACCCAAAATCCCTATCTACATACATCCATTTCTGCTCCACCGCAAGGGCCAATGTACTATCATCCTCCTTTGTATGGGACACATTTTGAACATGAACATGACAGCGCCGTTTCTTTAAGCCTCCTACTACCCCAGACGTTTCGGTGTTCCGTTCCATTCCAATGACTTTTCACTCACTTCTTATTTCTCAAGTCGCTGTCCGTTTCTATGCAGTTTGTCTTCCGCTACATATATGAAGGAAGGACAATGTAAAAATGGTCTTTCTTTTCTCTTTCTTGATTTCTTCCACTTTTACAGCTCATAAGCTTCTCATGTAATATCCAATCGACCAGGTAATAAAAAACAGAGACGCAGGAGTAAACTGCTGAACGAATAAATATTTCGCCTTATCCACATACTGCACAGACAACTTTTGTGCAACGTTATATTTTTGTGTCTTCTATTACTTTCCCAGTTCTTTTTGTGTTTCACCCTTGCCTGTTGTAAAACAATGATATTAAAAGCATACGTGCATATGTCCACGTCTTGAGTTTTTCGCTGTAACTACTATCCTCTTCTTTAAATAAGAAGAAAAACACAGTAATGTTCTTGCGGTATATGTGGTATATGGGACTATAGATCTAACCCTTTAACACTGTTGTTGGCTTTGTTTAAGGAATCCACAACTATTTTCAACGTACCTTGTACATATTTTATGTAATCTTCGAAAGCCTCATAAAGGATTTCCTATCGTTGTCCTGTTGACTACGATCTTCCTTCACCCACGCACAAAACGGATCTGTAAAAAATGGACGAAGGAGGTTTTGTGCTGAATGCTCTGCTGCCTCTATCGCAATTTCTTTTGGCACTTTCCCATAATATTTTTTTCTTGCACTCCTTTTTTCAGGGTATTTAGAAACGAACAAGAACTACTGTAATATATGAACGGCATAAGGACTACAAAGTAACATTCTATCGTTAGCGACGTGCAACGAAAAAGTAACCATCAGGGTGAGATATACGAGAAAAAGGAAAGTTGAAACCCGTATTGCAATCAAAATTGGTTAGTGTGGTTGTGCACGTGTACCTTCTACTGTGCTGCATCCGACCATCCAATATCACTACATTATGCTGCTACACTAATAATCGTAATAGTACAATCTATGTTCATGCTTCTGAAAAGTAAAATGCATTTATTTACAAGAGTACCATCAAAAGTTCTTTCTGCCTGGAGTCGTGAGTATTTCGAGGGTATCCCGTGAATTACGATGTCATTTCACGCACCTCTTCTCCCAAAAATTCCGAAACCCACTACTATTACTGTTACTTTCAACACACAGAGTAGTAAATAAGAAGGAGTGGATGCAAGTGTAACAACAACGTCAACAACAATAGCGTAAACAGTGAGTGAAGATAGCAGTCGATTAACATAACAATACGTTTTGTTGAACAAAAAATAAAGTGCAGTGCAGAGGCATCATCATCAGCATAATAATTGCATTCACAGGCAATCGCACTGTATATACGCTTAGAAGAAAAATGCACTGCTACTGTTGGTTTTCTTATCATCTTAAGTCCTTTGTTGTGCCGTGTTTGTATCATCTTCATTTTTCTATAGTGTAGAAAGCAGACCTATATTATGCACTCATTTCCATATATGTATATTTCCATTGCGTAAATTTTACTTACAATGACGATAGTAATGGCAAGATGTTAAACAATAAACACAACAACAACAACAAAATGCAATCTTATCTGGGGAATCAAGAAAACAACAGGCAGCAGAGATTATAATGTTGTCAGTTATTTTTATGCGAACAGCCTTGCATCTTTCTTTCCGAGGGATTTTGTTTTGCCTTGTCGTGGCTGAGCAATACTGTACATCGCAATGAGAATGATAATAGTAATCAGATGCCGTGTGTCATCCTGTCTTTTTCCATGTTTTCCTCTGTCCCTAAAAATAAGTTAACTGCAACAGACAGGCAGAATGACGACCACGGCCAAACACTAGCGGGACGGAAGCAAGAAATGCAACAACCGAGAGGGTAGAGAATAACAAAAAATTATCTTGGTCCCAAAATCATCGAAGAAAAAAATCATTCCGCTTTCCTGGTTCCATTCTATTACCCGGTGACTTCATCACGATCTTGTCTTGCTTCCCTTTCTTTTTACTTCTCTTGTCTTTTTGCTGGAGCCGTTCACATATGACCAGACACACCTTTCTGTGAAAACTGTAATCGAATTCTTCAAGGTAAATACTCAACTTTCATAAGTACCATTGTATCTCTGTCGATAAAAATGAACGGCTCCAGTTTACTATTTCTCTTTTTCGTGTTGCATTATTCTGACACACAACTTTACCATTACGGTTATGATTATTGGGCCCTATCATCATAATAATCATCATTGCCTGCTTGTTTTTCCTTTAACTTTTCTCATCTTTCCTTTCTTTCTGTGATTTTTACACGGCATTGTTGTTTCGTACATCCTGTACACAATTCGTCAGGACGCTACTGTAATGGTATTTCCCAAGATAATGTAAACACAGCATAAAAACAAGTGGAAGAAAGGAAAATGGTTTCACTCCACGTTTTTCTTGATGATGGTTCATCACCATGATATTTCTCTCCTGTCTCTCGATTCAGCCAAAGCTGCAAACGCAACGACGGCGAAGATGATGATAGAATCGCATGGCCATGATTCTTTCTTTCTTGTCGTTTTCATCCTTTTTGACGACTCTATATTATGTCCTTGCCTCATAGCCATACGTACATATTAGGTATATATGTACCTCTACCAATGCACATCATTCCTTTAGTGCATCCCATCATCATCATCATATCGTCGACCGTTGTCGTCTCTTTAGATGCATGCTTTTCTTTTTTCACATTTCCTTTTAGTGCCCTCTCACCGCTGTCGTCTTTTCTTTCTTTCTCCAGAGACGTGCTCCGTTTTCTATTCCGATTGTCTCAAGTTTCATGTAATGATGGTTCGCGTGTACTCAACTACCTGTACTAGTTTATGTGACAGTGAGGTCGCTATATAAAGTGAACGAGAGTAATGGCGTTGTCGTGTTTAGAATTTTCCTGGGAGCGATAAATGGAGCCGGACTGAAGCTCTCATACACCTATGTCTTATAGCCATAATAAAAACCTGTAAAAATGTGACGGTGAGCTGATATGAACATACAGAGTATGGCAGTTGGCGAATGTAGGATTTCATTGACAAGGGAGCAAAAAGCAATAAAAGATATTTCAACTCAGAAACAGTAATCCACTTCCTCAATACAGCTTATTTACACGTTTGCTTTGTGTGGATATTCACGCACGCACAAAACCCATTTCTAATGGCGAGAGATCTTTTGTCTTTGATTTTAAAGTGCCAATCCTATTTTTGATGGGTGTTTTTCATAGATGAAATGGGAAAGAATGGATTGGAGAGCGGACAAAATAAAATGTCGTTCATTGTTGAAAATGTAATAATGATAATCTTAACTTGACAATCATAATGGTGATGATAGAATGATGGGAATGGCCATTTTGAGTAGCTTACTGTTCCGGTATTGGTGCCTCTAGGTGAGCGAATATAGTTTTGTCTCTACTTGTATTCATCTGAGAGTTTGGATTTACTCTGCGATAAGACTCGTTGATGTCTAGTTTATCCATTGGGATTTCTGTCATCAGGATAAAATCAATGTTTGTCATGTGCCTTTCATCCTATACCTTCCCTTTTCTTCTCGTTTAAATTGAGAAAATAAGACATGAAAAGAATGAAAATCTTTTCCATTGATGATTTGTCCAGTCAGTTTCCTGTTCCAGTTTTTCGGAGCAAAATGGCAATGGAAAAATCTTCTTTTTGACAAGCATACATTCTTGATCCTGTGAGTGAACACAATGTACATATACCTGTTTGGTGTATACGAATGTAATGTATGTATAAACAGTTTCTGAGCGGCAATAAAACGAAGGAGGATGACAACCTTCTTATTTTTTCCTTTTGCTGAATTGAATGTTGAGCATTGAATCAGCACAAATAGAAAATGGTCAGTGATCACTGAACCACCATGACTGACTCTCAAAGGCTTATATATTCGCCACTACGGCTAAGCCTATTCCACTTATATTTTTCGCGTAAAAATCTGTTTTCCTTGTGCAATTTAATCTGTGATGTGATGGGTTCTTCCTATGCGATTACCCTAGATTTTACTTTGTATACATATTCCTATATAAACTCGAGCATGCACGAGGGGGTTTCCTTTGATGCCTCCACTTTTTCTCTGGTGACATGGTTCTCTCAATCCATCCTCTGGTCATCATTTTAACTTGGTTTATTCCACTCTTCGTTTTTGTGATATCCACTTCTCCGGAACCCAAACAAATCAACAAGACCCTTTTCAACGAGTGTCTTTGTCTTTTAGTAGGAAAAAATGATCATCAACTGGATTGCATTCACGAAAGAAAAAAAAGAAAACCTAGATTCAAGCAATTGTCCTCATTTTCTCTCATCTTCTTATTTTTCTTCTTTGATGGATTTTGCTATTTCGAGGAAACGACGGTATTGGAGACAGTAGTGCATTTCCCTTCAAAGTGTACTCTTCCGTCGTCCTTTTGCGTTTGTGAGAGAAAACATTGTTTTCTTGCTGGCATTGCACAAAAATTGTATCTTCTTTCATTATCATCATCAATTTCGTCTATGTGCTAGAATCTAAACCTAGTCTCAAAGCTTTTTTTCACTTGGGTTGTTTTGCAGCCACAACTCACACATATTTCATATATAAAGTCTTGCTTTAAAACACAGAGGAAAATACAGCATTTCATTTTATTCGAGTGATTCGAGTGAGTGTACGATTATTGTTAAAGCACTAGCCATATTATAAGTTATGATTATGGTTATATCATAGATATCACAAGAGCTGGAAATGTATTATATCGGTGTAAGAAATGTATTAGAATAAGTGAAACGATGTTTTCGATAGTAGTCGATCTGACAAATATCGAAGATATATTCAAAACATTAAATATATATATACTTACATATACATATAACATTTAATGCAGATCTGTGATATGGCACGTTTAACATTACATAAATTTTCCACTTTGAAATCATAATATTTATCATCCCACCCGCAACCTATCCACCCTACTAGTCCGGTTTCATAAACGTATACATCCTCATTAATTCAGAACCTAGGGTAACCTACAGAGTAAACAATATGTAATATGTATAATACGCCAAACTGCACACAGGAAAGAGGTAAATAAATACGTTGTGTAAATATTACTGAAAACATTTCTGAGAAAATTTCCTTTGCATAAGTATAAAATATTTGCTTGATGGCAATCTCCGATAATATTCCATCCAAAGTGAAAAACAGAAGTGCTTTCCGCCTATGTAAATTACCATCTCTTGAACAAATATGGAAGTGTGGTTCATGGGAGACTACTTTCAAAATATGAATTACTGAAAAAGTAGCGAAATAAGTGGTAAAGATTTGTTTGTGTCATCTACTAGGATCTGTTTATGACAAGTCAAAAATTTGATTTCTCGCTCCAAAAGAAACGACAGATGAAAGAAAATCGGAACAAGAAGGCAGGTAGAAACTTCTCGGTCTACGCAAAATACCTAATGCCTTAAAGATAACATATTATATACTGTATATGTATGTAGATTAATCGTGCTGTTTAACAGTCCGCTGTCTCCATTCTCGTTGAAATATCTGAACTGATTTTTGAAAGCTTCAATTTTGATATTCAGGTACATTTTAGTCTAATACTAATATTGGAGACAGTATTTTAATCCTACAGGTAGGTGGTGGGTCAAATTTACTCTACATTACAGTACATAATAAACTGCTCATTCTTGTTCTTGCGTATTTCCAAGAAAACTGTCAGAATATCTATCGCAGATCCCAAACTCCACTGTCTGTGGTTTGTTTTGTTCCAAATCATGTCATCCACGAATAATTGTCCATCTTGCTTCGATGAATAAGTTTGTGTTGGCTTCGACTAAACTACGATTATTTTTAAGTAGACTGAAAATCTTATTCACTGGTATTCGAAAACAAAAACAAAATCTGCTATTATTCGAATAATTGTTTTCTCTTTGAATGTATATCATTTTTCATCGGGTTCTGACTCACTGCGAAGCCATCAAATATGATGGAAACATATCCAGGGAACTGTATGAAATCATGGACAAACTTTGGTTTGGTTTTGTAAACCTATCTAACAATGCAGGAGAAGTAAAGCATTTTTTGTTACGTGTTCAAACTGTGATGGTACGAGGTAGTTTCTGAAACTCTTGGTTTAAGGGGGAATGAATACAAAATATAAAAACAAAAGGTGTGTCGTGCTGCTGTGTTGGAGCAAAGTAAAAGGGGGAACAAGAGAAATGGTATGGCACAAAATGAGGATTTAACTCTTATTGTTTTCCTCACAACACCATAGCTGCCATATGCAAGAAACACGAGTGAGAAAACTAAGAAAGTACATAGGTAGGTCAGAGTCACAGAGATAGATGTTGATGGTGATGAAGATGACGCACACATACTTCTTTAACGCTTGCCACCCAACAAACTTTCCACTAGGTTGGACGAAAAGATGAATGCGTTGGATCTCCAGCTTCGTTAAAATATAGGACTTTTGTTGGAGTACACATCGTTTATTTTCACAGCTTTATTATTACTGTCAACCAAGAGCAAAGGGTTAGATATAATACTGCATGTCTATAAATATGTATAATCAAGTCGCACACTCAAAAGTTTTTAAAAGTTCTAGAGTGAAAGCGAGACGGAAGGAACAGTGCACACACGACGATGAGCCCTTAAACAGAGCGTTTGGGACTTTTCTACTTGAAAGGGTACAGAAGTAAACTATATTGTCCTCATTCACTTGGTTGAGTTTCTCCTTGTCAATGGGTTTGATCATGTCAAGTGTATACTGCTCCATTGTTTTCGTATAGTTTTGAGAACTAGTATGATGCTCACTCCTTCTTTCCCGGTGTAAAAGCTTTTACTTTTCGTGTGGCAAAAGTTGAGCACATACTGATGAGGAAGTTGTATACAAAATAGGAAAATTCATCTTATTCTTCTGCTGTTGTGACCCTTTTCTGTAACTGTTTCAGTTTTCCTGTAGTAATAAAATGTTGCTAAAATAAAAAGTAATAAAATCTTCGAAGTTTGAAATGGTTTAAAATATACAGACAGGAGGTTGCCAGTGAGTGGAACAAGGACAAAAAATGCATGCTATTATTCTTAGTAGATTCAGTGACGATCGGGAAAAGTAAGCTGATAATAATAACACACTAGTAAATATCAAAATATGCTTACATGTATTCATTTATATTCATTTACATATTCTGGACAAATTGTATGGCTGAATGGTTTTCTCTTCCCTACGATTACTTGTTGTAAT
>JAHZMV010001910.1:0-22354 GCA_027743765.1 Coecobrya sp. COE2
TATACTAAATATTATTATGCATTTACTATATGTCCATGTGAGATCAATTTATCATATAATTAGTCTCTTTTAAAAATCTTTAGGATTCGCTATGTTGAAAACGTTGCAACATATGAGCTCAGCAAACCGAAATAAAATACATTTTATTAACTACTATAACTTAACTACCCCCGTGTGTACACTGTACCATAACATAATAAAGTAGTCAGAGTATATGGGAAATGTTTAATTGCCTGAAGCTGTTATTTCTGTTTATGAAGTAGAATCAGGAAGGAAGTTGCATTAGACCTTGTGCTTATGAAGTGCTTGTACTTTGCTGTGGCATGTACATTTTCAAGAAAAATGTACATTTTTGTTGGATCTGTATAATTGCGTTCTGGTTAAAGATTCGGGTTCAGAGACTAACCTTTCGCATGGTAAATGCCGACTTTACATTGGTAACAAAACTACATAAGATTCCAGTACAGGATTTCCGGTAACTTTTACTCCATGCTGAATGGCTATCACTACGGATAATGTTATAAACTTTGAAAGTGAGTAATTTGAATCCTGAAGGCATACAACAACCTCCACATTCTTGTTCACTCACGCTCTCGTTATATCCCTCTTGTTAAATTATGCAGAAGGGGGTATTCTGAATAGATAGAGATCCCTTTAGAGAAAGTGATCCTTGAAAAGAAGAGCAGTACATATATTCCTCACATAATATGCATGAACACTAGATGTCTTTTATGTGTATCCAAAACAATAATGCGTGGGTTGTCGTTTACACAATGGAGATCTATGCATAGCATTGTCTGTTATGATGTCACAAAACATTCATAAACCAAGATTTTCTGGAACGGGAAGGCTAATACAGCCTACACTATTATAACGAAAACATAGAGATATTAATAAAGCTATCTCTGTATGGTGTTTAGATTTGGGAATGACACACAGTGGTACGACAGTACAAAAATACTAAACTGCACTATAGATGAAAACTATCTCTATGCCACATGCAATTGAATGTTGCTGCAGTGCAGAATATACATACTATGATGCAAAATATACATTTTATTATCCAACTGCTTGTCCAAAAATGGAATGCATAGCAGATTAAAGTCTAAGCATATAAAACCGAACACGATGTCCCGAGTATATATGTATGTTATAACATTGTATCTTTTTCGCACATTTGCAACAAGCTTGCTTTCGCTGTACAACTCTCAGAAATAAGAAATTCAATACGGAAACTAAAAACACAGACACGTAGCCCTGTGACTATTATTTTCTTTCCACCCAAATTTTATGCCTCACATCTACAAATACATTATATGTACATTATGCATCGTAACGATGTTGCTAGTGATGGAGCTCGTTATAGGTAATTGGCTGGTCTCAGGTGTTCACTTTGATGCAGGCCACTTTTTGCCACTCACATTTTCTTTATTTCCATAGAAGAAATAAATTGACTTGCGTCTATGGCCGTTCCACCCATTCACGTCTACAGACAACGTGGACTTGTGGACCAAGTTTTCATGTATACAGAACATTGTTCGTCATCGCGGCGTGGGTTTTTGCACAAGCAAGAGATGTGTCTTGGGGCACCGTGAAGTGGAAGGTACTTTATGTGACCTGGACTAGATGTGAAATAAAAAATGCAAGAATATCACACTCTTCCGATTTCGTGATATAACGTTTTACTGCAAACAAAGACTTTGTTATGCTAGTAAAGACAATAATCCGGTCTTTTTATATGAATACGGCCTTGTGTTCGACACTGCCTAATATCTACATAATATATTATTGCTACGACACGTGGGAATAATGCACCACCTACAAGACGAACAGGGAATGGATATGATGTCGGTTGTGCACACAAAGGATAAAAAGTTTGTTTTAGCTTTGGATGGAGTTTAGGTGTGTATCCACTTTTCAGGCATATTGCGTTCTAAAAAGAAAGGAGAAAGGAGGTGAAACAAGTAATATTTTGTTGGTTGAAGAAAAATGAAAACAATATGACAGTAGTGGCCTGTAGCCAGCAGCCTAGCATAAAAGTTCGCCTGTTCACTTTGAAAAGCTTGTTTTGTTCATGTTACGCAATGCTGAGAAAGCATGAGATAAAAATATCCGCTGAAAATATTAATAAACATAACAATACACATACAAACTACAGCATGCTATACATTGCCAAAGAATTCCACATTAAGACTTAGAAACAGTAGCTGAAGCTGAAGCTTAGTTGTACCTATAGATTATCTGCAGTATTTAAATTGATTTTTGACTTTTGATTTTTAAATTGGAGTTCATTTTTTGACTAAAGTATTTAAATTGGTATTAGCTCGCTGTGAGGTCAATGTGTAATAGTTTTTCATGTATCATCAATACGAATAAAACTTTAGATGTAAGCATGAACGGGTTTCTGATGGTATGATGGCATTTAAGCCTGAAATGGGGAGCAACCCTAATTAAAAATAGGCATTCATCTTTGTCAGCTTATATGTAAGTGTAATATATTTTATACTGAGATGAAGAAGTGAACGGAAAGTGAAAACTAAACAAAGACATTTTATTACGATAAAAGGGAAAGTTTTGATATTTTTAAGACACGTGCAGCGTGAGCACAAACAATGTTGTCTGTTACTTTTATGTATTCACTGAAAGACTAGTAAAAACAAGGAATAAAGTTTTCATTGTTGATTTCACAATACATTTAGTCACAGCACACTATTGGGCAATGTGTACTAGTGGCTTATAATATTTCTGAAAGCAGAATCATAAGCAGCACATGTAAGCGAAACTGTAACTTGTGAAGTTGTGACTAACAAAATACGAAAGCTAAAGATTTCATGTTAGATATGCGCCTATAGTCTAGAAAAATATAGATAAAGAAATATAACGCCTAATCTAAGCTGAGTCAGTCTCTTTGTACTATTATTTGCTTACTCAAACCTTCCATTTTGGCAGGTCAGTAACAATACTCTACGTCCTTTGTATTAAACTCTGAAACAAAATAATCTTTTTTATTTCCTATTATTGTGTCACCTATTCCTTTGTTTGCAACTTTGTGTATGATTATTAGAGTACACTCCCAGATTCCTATTAGAGCTTATAAACAGACATACAGCTCGAATCCCTTGTTATCCTGTTTTTCTCACCTTTTCTTCAATGTTTTTTGTTATGCCTCGTCTAATCTTGTTCTGACGTAGATAGTATAAAAAATTCCCAACCGCACTTACTCGTCAACACATCATGCCACCCGAGCACACCTATGACTCATTCAAGTCATCAACGAAAGTTGTATTGAAGCAGATAGTTTTGCAGTGGTTGTAATAACAGAAAGAACGAAACTTCTTCTCCTTTTACCCTCCTTTCCCAGGTACTCAAATATATAGTGCTCGTGATCATAATCCAATGGGAGGAGAAAGATGGTACCAAAAAAGAAGCACGAAGTAACAACACAAACACAGCTTACAACGTCAACAATTCCTCATCGTCAAAAGTTATTTGCTGCTGCTTTCCTTTCCTTCCACTTTCATATGCTTTAGAAAACCGCTGTCCGCCGTAAGGACAGATAAAACAAAGTGAAAGTTGCTCTTTCAGTTTATAGTAAGCCGAGCTATAATACTTATGGATATTACCGCCACACAAAGTTCCTTAAATAAGCCAGAAGGGTAGCAAGGTAGTAGACAGCAGAAACGTCAATAAACCGTAGGAATGTACCTGGTATTATTTTCCCTGGTAGCCTTTCTCTCTGTGTAGCTGTGTAGCTTTGTGAGTGCCCTTTATTAAACCTCAAGAGATGTGATACCTTCGTCTTTCCTTACATTATTCGGCACAGTTACTTACAATATTAGAATCCACATCATCATCACTACCATCACGCTTCTCAGTTTGCTCCAAAGTCGTGACACCAAAGAAAATAACTTTTCTTTTGGAATTGTTCATTCTTGGTGAAAAGAAAATGTAGCAGGAACGAGCAAACGAACTAAGCTGACATCCCCTGTCGCTGACGACTGACTTGACTCTTTACATGTCTTATTAGAGATGAAAAGTGCTGATCATTGCAGAAATGGGTGTAGCTCCGATAATGTTCGCTCCAGATCACAAATCCAACGCCAGAAGCCAACTTCTACGCCACCTTTCACCAGGACAGTAGCATAACGTACATATGTATTAACCACAATTTATAAATGGTACACAAACAATGATTGTGATCACGATTCACGGAGGGAGTCTGTTTACTTGTGATTTCCCTCGATTGTACATCGTTCATGGTGGCTTGGTAGTGAAGTTTTTGGAACAAATTTGAAGAGTTTGGGATTCAAGACTTTGAGTGAAATGATTTCGATGTTAGAAATGCATGCTATTTTGTACTATATATTCTCTGCTTGATTTTCTTTAAGAGAGAAGATGAGGTCGAAACACTCAGTTTGTGTATAAATTCAAATAAATATACCTTATACACAAATTCAGCATTCAATTCACTCCTTTATAGTTAGCCTTTTTACATCTGTTTGTCTACATGTCAGGAATTTCTCAAGAGACTAGCAAAAGCAACACCATTTGGCTATGTTGGTGCTCTTTGAGCCGTGTAAATAGGTACATAACTACATGAAATCTTTCTACTGCATTTTTTACATTATGACATTTGGCAGAGAAAGCTTTAGCGTTTATATCTTAGACACTGTAAATGCCATAATAAGTACTATAAATATAAGGTAGAAGTGATGACTATGATTCTAGATTACCTTTTACAAAGAAAAGAATATAAATGTGGAAAAGAATTAGAAGTTTGGGAGGCTCCAAGGGAAATTCAAATATGCAAATTTTGTTGTCCTTGTGATTCTAACTAAGCAATGCTCAACCCTTACTGCTTGGTACATAGGTATGCTATGTACTGCATTGCATATGCATTCTGTATCCTATATCCTGTACCAGGATTTCATGTAAAGGATGAACTAATGCTGCCGGAGGGACAATGGAGTTCTGTAGTTGAGCTAACCGATATCATTTTCATTACACGATCCTACCTTAAAGTCTCACCAGCTTTTACCTTGTACTCATCCTGACTTACTATATTAATTTGTTGAACGTTGAGATGGTATGCGATACGCTTTACTGGAACAACGTCTGCGTAACATACAATAACCATGTTTTATATGATAACATTAGTATAGCATTATATAAGCATTTTAAGCATTACATGCATGCCGTATTGCGCCAGCGATTAGCATTTTATGGCATTGATTATTATGACAAAGAGAAAACTAGTGTGTTCATTATGTGAAAGCATTGAATCTAAATAGTTTTCCCAAGGACCGCTTTAACTTTTAACAACCTCGATGCTTTTAACAGTTTGCACCATAATAAGGATACATTCTCTTTCCTTCCTTTCTTTTGCCCGTGATTGCACACATATGTGATAAATTGCCTGAATTAGTTGTTATACTGTTCAGGTTCCACTGAGACTATCGGTGCATTTACTGAATACAAAACTTATTAGGTATATATCTGGTAAATACTGTCCAGAAGAACGAAACCGACAGAACAATTTACTTTGCTAGCTTGATTGATGAGGAAAACCATTATTGTAGAGGTAGAATAAAGAAAGGATAAATTGATGACGCACATAGTGGCCATGTAAAAAGTCGTTGGTCATAGGTATGTATAAGTACAAACAATATAAATCCAATTTCAATCCTTCAAGGCATTTTACAATATTGAGTATTTTTTCTTGTGAATAATAGAAAAGCGCAATAAAAATTCATATGCTTTATTTGCGATAATTTTTCGTATAAATTTATTATTAGCAGTCTAGATTTGCAGCAAAATTGATGGGGAATACGAATTAAACCGAACCGAATGCAATAGTCATGAGGTAATAAGACAAATAAAATGCTCCTCATCTTAATTACATATGTTATATCGATATTAGTTAATCTAGTAAATAGTCTGTCTGAGTTTTAGAGCAGAAAAGGGAAAATGGGAAATGTATAAAAATGTATACACAGTTCTGTTATCGCAACTCCCAATATATCGAATTACATAGGCATATTCAAGCATCATTGAAGTTGAAACTAAAGCTTCTATAAATGATTTCCTGGTTGGGAAAATATGAGATTTGATTTGATGAATAACCAATTTTAAAACATTTTAGCTGCTCACAATATTTGCAAATTATAGTAGGGCAACCAAACAATTTGTGATTATTCAGTAGCAGCTGTACATATTTATTAATATAAGTAACCTGTCGACTATTTTATACAATATGCTTCAAGCAGTGTTGATTCCTTTGTTTCCTGTGCAAAACTATCTCAATTGTGTATATTTATTGTTGATTTCAAGTCCTATTTCTGGTTTAATGTAGCGAAAGTGTGTAATAAATATTTAGTGGTTTTAATCGTTGTGAATACGACTTACAGAATAATCGTTCATTTAACAAACCAACACCAACTCGGCGCCTAGGATTTGTTGTTTAACAAGAATGGTGAGATAAAACGGTTAAATGTATTAATGAAATTAGCTGTAAGCTATAATAAAAGCTACGCTAACTACTTTCACCCATTTTAGTATATTATTATGAATATCGTACTTTTTTAATATCTGGCAACTATACTAACCACCCACCCACACCACCGACCCTATTCATTTGCTGAAACCCATGCATCGAAATGTATTTTCTTGGTTAACAAAAACAATGTTCCACCCCCGCAACTATCAACCCTATTTTGCATACCTATTTCCCATACAAGTATTAACATGTAGAGAAATTTTTTCCCATTCACAAAATTGCGTGGGCACGTACAATTTCCATTGAAAGGGAAAAGAAACCTGCCACCACACGATCATGTAGAAACAGCACGTCTCAAATCTTAGGCATAAGTAAACATTCAAGCATTTTACAAATTAGTTTTATAATCCGTTTTGTGCAAAGGAAGTCGTTTCCTTTCCACAAAATGGATGGAAATGACTTATAATTTAGCTTGGCTGATATTTTTCCTATATTAATAATGTGCATACTACACATATTTCAGCTTAATTTTGTAAAATCACAGATCAGAGCTTTTCATGGACTTTCCGTGAATAAATCAAAGAACAAAGAACTAGTTGTGTTAGGCTTTTCCTTTGTTCTTTTTGATCATTCCAAGGACTTAACCATGTGCATTGTAATTTACTTGTCAACTGTGCAAGAATGCATTGTAGCAGTTTTATAAACTATATATGGTACAAGCAATGAAGCATAAAAGTAGAGAAGGAGGCATTTGTGAAAGTAATCGTATACAGTCTGCTGATGTCCGTAATATTTTTTATCTTTAATTTAACTTTCATATCAGCACCAATGATATGTTCTTTTCTTACTCTATTATGTAGAGATTGAAAAGTTGCGTGAAATCGAAATCTTTATGAGGAAAGCATACAAGCATATAAGTACCGTGCTCTGAGTCGTTGAGTAATATGTTTTTAAATATGCTGTAAAAATTCCTTCGATATACAGATTTTAAAACTACCTCTGGGTTTCACTGTCCCTAACACTTCATATAAATAAGAAATACCTTTAGACAGCATTAATGGACAAAGATGGTTTTTGCCTTGTGGTATTTTTTCATGCTCTCTCATTGGTTATATAGGACATTGCAAATCATTCAACATTGTGTCATTTTCATTACAAATAAATAGGGAATTCACAAATTTAAAAAAATGTTTATATTCTGTAACATTGGAAAGTGTTAATTCTTAAATATCTTGGGAAAGCACAGCACATGTATAATTAACTGAAAAGTTAGTATTGTGTTAAGGTGTACCTAATCGTAAGTGTTATAAATTGAATTTCAACACCTGAGTATGTATACAGTTTATGACTTTCTATGACTTTATGTCTGTTCTTAAAGCAAATTATTAATCAAGGGCAAAATTTCACTTTATTTGTGGTAGAATAGCTTGGATTGCTGGTATTGATTCTTCATCTGATGTAATGAAACACTAGTGTATGTATACAGTTTTATGCGTGGTTTAGACATAAAAAAGTTTTCTGGAGTTTATGAATTTATTGGTTTAGTTCCATCCACATAGTCACATTCCTATAGTATGACTATTATATATAATTTGTTCAATATAATTTGGCACCATCACTATCATTTGTTAGCCATAATGTAGCACTTCAATATGTAACAACAATGTACCTACAATACATAAGGAAAAGATTACTTCGCACTGTCGGTAAATTCGTAGACATGTTGTGACTCACAATCAGACGTTGTCACAAGCAAGGACCGTACGTATGACAAATCCTTAGCCAATCCAATATGATTCATGTGCCATGAAACAGCAATAATTAAAGGTAAATAAAAAGGTAATAAAATACTGCTTTTCGTGTTCGCGTGAAAAGAACGTGCGTAATATAAAATGTAACCGTTACATATAACTTTCACCTACTCCAATTCATTTTTTTTTTGTTTTTCATCTTTCCATCATTAAATTGACTGACTGCAAGATTATATACATTAAATATATACATACCTATATGCATTACTCATGCAATATTATTTATCTCAAGAAGTTCTATTCGCTTTCACAGTTTAATCACCATCACCGTCACATGTAGCTATTTCGTGACATGCAAGCTACTTCGTAGTTCATACGTATGATTAGTGCAGTTTATTATTTAGTAACACTGTTATGTATGTCGGTAGATGCAAAATACTATAAAAATTAGCTGTAGGTTGTTAATGTACATTCGTTTGGCGTATGAATTGATGATTGCCTATTTCCCAACAACAACATGCTTTCCATATAATAACCGAAACCATTCCTACCTGTCAAAATTTTGTCATTTATATGAACCACTTTGATACGTGAAAATAAATAAAGTTTTTAGGATATTTTCTTCTTCGATAAAATATCATCACATGCCATATCTGAAAAAATAAGTGTACTTACATTGATCAAAGGTTGAAGTTTATAGTTGGAGAAACCTCCGTATCCCATATTTGACAACAGTTCAGGGCTGAACCGATTGAAAAGGCCACCCCAGCCATAACACACTCCAGACAAGAGTACGGTTAGCGTAACGGTGCAAATTACTGACTTCATCGTGTCTACTGACGTTTTGTAAATGGGTTGTTATCGAGAGATAAATCAATCAGTGGGCGTATCTAGAAAGCACAATGAATGAATAATGATGAAAACTGTTACCTTCAGACTCAAAATTCGAATTAGCACAATAACGACATGGATGAATACCTTAAGAATTACTAGATGCTATTGTGATGAAATAATATGTGCCTATGACTTAAAAATTATCAGTGTATGAATGTTGACAATGCAATGTCAAGAAAACTTCATGTGTAAAACTTGATATGATAAATAGTTAATAGCGCTTAATTGTTTGCATAATCTTATTTGTACATGACTCATTTCGTCGTATTTCATTTTCATGAGTCACTCTTTGTTTGGCCAAAGTCCACCCGAAGTCTCTTCGTCAAGTTTACAACCACTTACAGTTTCAAGATCTCATAAAGTTTTGCGAATGGGTTTGGGTTTATGTTCACTGCGGGTATTATACTTTCACTATTTTCAGGATGCCAAGATTTACGAGTACCCTATACTGCACTTCACTACATTGAATTATCACTCATCCGTCCACACTGCCCATTAGATTCAAACCATCTAAATTGGCGAAACATTAACTTGTCATGTATTTATTTTTTTCAAGTGTCAAACGGCCATTGACAGCATGATTTAACTAGCCCTAATCTTAAGCACTTTCTGTCATTATCTATACCAATAACTTCTACGTTTGTTTTCACAGTACTTACGCTGTCTTAATTTTCACGCAATGGTTTGACAGATAAAATTTAACTATCATTAAGCATTTAATGCTACTTTAATTACAGAAAGTGGCTATTTACATACCACTCGATTCGGACTGTGTTGTCGTTTTTAGTTAAAATTTTAATATAAAAATACAAGAATGTTCTAGAATACATCGATTTCAACCTTTTCTGTTCTGAAAATCCGTGACATATCCATCTATGTGGTAAATTGTCGAATTCGTTGTTTCTCATAAAACTTTAAATCTAACTTTCAATAGCATTGGGTGGAAACGGATATAACTTGTCATCTCTAGATTGCAATTTTGATGATATTTTAAATAAAATAGGGTTTTACAGCGAATACCCCCTGTGTTTTGTCTACCAACCGGCGGTATGAAATGTTGACATGCATAGGCGTACGTATAAAATATTCATTTTGTTTGTTCCGTCCTACTTTCTCATTTTCATGTTGTTCCAACAATCAACATGTAGAAAGATAAAGAATCGAAATGCTTTGGCCTTTGAATATAAAGTATATTTCTCACGAACCAAGTTTACTAATGAACGTAGCTGGACAAGTGACTGCTTTATGTATTCATTCTGACGTTTCACGTAATGTCAATTAAAACTTAGTTTTAGTTTTGACTGACAACTGGACTGACGGTTGACTGGCTATATGACTATGACTAGTATTCATTTCTAATTTAATTATGCCACTTTTCATTCTCGGTAAAATAATACAAAAATAGAAAAATTCATCGAAAATGAACGCAAGTTTTAGGAAGTGCCATTCGCATGAAAGCCAACTGTGAACCACGGGAAATCGAGTGGGCCATTCTATAGCTATCAGATCAATTAAGCTAAAACGCTGAGTAAAACGAGTAATACGGCCATAACAAAAAGCAGCATGCTCACCAAAACGGAGTGCATAAAATAATGACAACTACCTTCTGCTGCGTGTGAGAAAATAGGGTCCGTATTTATAATAGTAAATGAACTAAGCAATGAACCTATCAAACTCTCTCGTGCACTGCTTTTTGTATGTTTGCAGTAAAGTAGTAAACTTTTTACGTTTATGTAATCCAATTTCATTTTACCTGTTGTTGGATCCAATCCGTTTACTCCGTTGCTTCCAATCTGTTTTAGGTATACTCCTTCTTGACTTTTGTCGCTGGTTCCTCTGATTCTTAAATGGCAATTTATGGATTGCAGTGGATGTACGTTGCGAATACCGCTTTTCCAAATAGGTATAAGTTTTTATGCAGTAGGTTAAATTTTAACTGTCGTCGGTAACATATAAAATATGGTAGGAACGTTACATAAAAATTTGTGCGCGCGTTTAGAAATTTTGTTCAGACAAGATTGATATGTTCGTAAATAGTTTATATGTTTTCTATCTAATTGTGTTGTTGCGAAGTAGGCTGTACTGTGATTGTACTTTTACATTAGCAATAATATAATAGTGATATGTTCTGTTTCCGCTGTAGTTGAGCTCTATAGGTACGTCGTATTAAAAAGTGATATGTACTTTTATAATTTTTATGCTTGTTTCTTTTTGTTGTGTAGCTTCCAGTTTTGACTTGCTTGTCGTATGCACTCAAGAAAATGAATGAACGANATATGTTCTGTTTCCGCTGTAGTTGAGCTCTATAGGTACGTCGTATTAAAAAGTGATATGTACTTTTATAATTTTTATGCTTGTTTCTTTTTGTTGTGTAGCTTCCAGTTTTGACTTGCTTGTCGTATGCACTCAAGAAAATGAATGAACGAATTGCGTGTAGAAATTCTGAGGATTGCTTCTTTTTTAGCTACCCCTTTAACTTTCCCTAGTGTTTTCGTGAACAAAACAAGTAATGATTCAGATTTGGTTGGTTTTTACTCTGCAATGCACTGTACAGTGTGGTCTTATAAGCAAACAGCCTGTCACTGGGCTCTTGCGTACGTATTGGCTGGAACGAAGTTAACAACACTTGCTTCCAATTAGGTGGTTGGCTCGTACCACACAAGAAGTTGCAGGAGAGCAAAAGTGAGAGAGAAAGGTAACGAGAATGAAAGAAGAAAAATCGTTAATATTGCAGAAAGAGTGTTCTATCTTTGCTTTTCTTTCTTTTTCAAAAGCTGAAAATCAGAATGGCAAGAAGAAACACTATATAGCTGTACAATTCGATATGTATATTACGTGGCGTATCTTTTATTATTTACTCCTGTTCAGGTTTCTTCACTCCTCGAGTTCTGTATGTATAGTGCCTCTTGACCAGAAATGGACTAAAACACTCGTCGAGTTACGTTTCCAATGTATGAACACAGAAAAGTAAGTTGTTCAATGTACGTTAACGCAATGTATACAGCTAACGAAAGAACTAGAGAACCTTTTTAGAATGCCCTTATTTTTTTCTTTAGGGAAAGCCAACCAAGTAAAAACAGGTACGTTGTTCTCAGGTCAATTCACAAATCCAGAATGAACACAACTCCACTGGAAGGGCTTGGTTTTAACCTGCAGACTCTCGTCTCTTCGTCATCGTCGTTGGCATGAGAAGAGAGAAAAATGTATATACTTATTAGGGCTGGCAAGCAATATAATTTTAGCAACTACCAACTATACGCTTCTATATGATTCAAGTTTGTAAACGGAGCAGAAAAGGAAGTTGTGTTCATACTATTCATGTGTTCATCTCCTAAGGATATATCGGGAACACATACATATACATATTACACGCAAGGCTTAAAAAATATTTTTATGCTTGCTGATAATGATGACGTTGTACGCTATACCTTATAAAACAAAAAACTACTCAATTCCGTTTTCTCTCCACGTCGTATCATTTTATATTTATTTATATGTATATAGAGCATGCCTATCCTCATTCCTTTTAGTGTATTAAAGTCCGCACTGCATGCTTGTTTCTACTCATGCAAAAGCAAAGAGAGAACCTAACAGGAAGCACAACCAACCATGAGTTTCAACATACCAATAGCATTAGCGAAGCGGATGGCATGCCGAGTTGAGTAGGCAATATAAAGTGAAGTCTCCATTTTCAAAGCATAGCATACTATCCAAAACTGGTTTTTGTAGGGCTGTAAGTGCTTTCTCTTTCCTTTGCAAAAATATTTTGCAGAGTGAAAGCAAGCAATGCTATAGGCATGCACTTCTTTCCGACGAAAGAGAAGGAGGGAAAGCGGTGTGTAGAGTGGGGATAGAGGCCTAATACGTATAATATATATGTAAGTAGGTTTGCTCACATCGCTATGAGTTAAGGAACAGTATGTCGGTCGGTTGGGGTATTTGATGACGAAAACGGGAGCGGCGGGCGAGAACCCTGTTCTGCACTGTGGGTATTCGTAACATGGTATTACTCCCGTACAAACATATAGTACAGGATACACAAGCATGGGAAAAGAAAGGCATCCAATCGGTAGCAACACTAGTATCAAAAATTTAACTTGATAAACATTTATTTTGTCTGTACTCTGTACTATGCTGGTTTATTTGGTGTGCATGCATGTATCTTTTATAAAGTATTTTGTCGACAATGCAGAATTTCCGCTCTATCCCTTTATTCTACGTGTTACTTTTTGCGTTCCATTGTTGATGGAGCAATGGATCCTACTACTGTGAATACGAATATAATGGTCCTTCAATTTTTTGCTCTGCTGGAGATTCTGCGGTTGGATGGCAAGCAGGACGCTTTATTTTGTAGTTGCGAGTGGAATATCATGCTTGGTGTTGTTGTAGATGTATACATACAATAACCACGTCGTATAAGACGATCGTTATCTCTCCATCGTTCACCCGCGAACGAACAAGGTGACGTCCACAGCGACGTAATAACTTTTTAGAGAAAACTACCGCAGTCCTGTCCCATGCAACAGAAACTCGTGGTTTTCAGTGAGCTTTAAGAAGTAAAAGTGACGCGCTCAGGCCTTCCTACAGGACATAATCGCATACACTGGGTTTTAGGGAATACTACTAGCTCGCTCACACTTGCTTGTGTGTATTAGTTTCAAATACAAATTGTCATGACTCGTGACATGATTTGCATTCATGCATGTACTAACTGATCCACGCAACCTTTGCATAATAATAACTTTATTGTGTTGCCAATAAAACCGTAGTATCATATATCGTATTTATGATAGCCAATGTGTTCCCACCTCCACCCTAATTTATACGGCTTTAGACCTGTATAGGTACAATATAACGCATAGTGCATATACCAGGAAAGTGTTGACTATTGAACGATTGAGGCAGAGGAGAACAAAGGACAAATCGCCTTTTGTTAAGTTAGGCACGTAGCCTCACCCCTTCACCTTTACCATGTCTTTGATCGTGTGATCATCATAATGTATGATTGTCCTAATATATTTTTCCTTGGGACACGAGATTTTCCATCAGTAGTACACATGACACCATTAGAATGAGCTACGTGATGGACGAAGCTGTGCCTTTTTCCACTTTTCTGCTCTGACTTCCCCTGTCGTTAATAAAACGCTGATATCTTCCTTCTGGCAGCAGTCAGCAGACTACAATGCAATGTTTCTGCGGATGATTATGAATCTTCTTAGACTTTCATGTCATGCTTTTGACATTTGAAACTTTTGCGTGAGAGGATCGGGATTGCTCTTATACTTTACACTATGGACGATGGAGTTCTATAATGTCACTGCTGTTATTACTGTACATACATATTATATGGACTATGGACGCAATTTTATAATGTCTCTGATGGGCTATAACTTGAACCATTTATTGTTTATTTTCTTTGGCGTTTTCCTCCAGGGAGGGAATGTTGAGCTAAGAAAACATTCTATGAGTCAATACTTACTGACCCATTCTATAAGTCGAAGAAGGCGGCATCTAAATAAACACAATTCATATGCCCACCAATCATTTTCTTAATTTCTCCGTTGTACACATGAGTAGGTATGTAATAGACTCAAAAACAACAAAATGCCATTTCTTTTTCATTAAATTTTTAGATTCGCACCGTTTGCTTTTTATGTAATGTCATAAATGTCGTCGGTGGCATGTCCCGATGTATATTCATACATATTTACGTAGATTTGACTTGGTACCACACTAATTTTCTAAATCATCCATCATTTTCTTATTATTTCTGAAGTAGTGTAAGTGCACTAATAAATCCTTAATGAGGTTTGGCAATTGTATTATGCTGATAGAAAAACTGAGCTATTTTTAGTTAGGTAAATATGTTCTCGAATATGTGTAAAAGCAATTTCACTTCAAGTACCCAACGAGGTCTATGAATTCATAGACCTCGTTGCAAGTACCGGTGTATTTATACACATAAAATTATCCATGAAATTCACTCTAGGAAATGATAGAAAGGACGATGTGAAATGTGTTGATAAAATATGTATCACGGAATAGAGTGAGGTGAAAAGATCACGAGAGTGTGAATTTACTTTTCAAGTCTATAAATTATTGGTCGAAGATGTAATATGTAAAAGGGTGAATGATGTGAAAATATTTTCGTGCTACACACGTCAAACTCTCTAGTCAAAATATATATTGCAGAAGAAAAATTTACGATATTGGAGATAATTTACATAGTAAGTTATGCCAACTGCGATGTCACAAAAGTGTGTTGAGTTCAGCTCAATACATAGTTGAGATATTTATCAATAGCCTTCGGCCTTCGCTTAAAAGTGCTCATATTGGCTTTCGCTTAGGGTCAATGAAATAAAAGCCCGCTCTTCTCGTAAAAAAATCTACAATAAATATATGTAGTCAAGTGCCAAAAATCAAATGGATAAAGTTATTTTTATAACTGACTTTTGATGAATGACATCAATTCATATAGGTCACAATAATAATCGCTTAGATCACAAGAATCAACGGGTTTATCGGCAGCAATAATGGCGATAGTAAACAATATGTTCCAATTCAAAAATATGTATCTGCCGCAAGGAAATGATAAAGTCACAATACAAATATACATATTCATTCAATGACGACTTTATTTTCTCGCTTCTGCTAGTAGCATCTGGAATTTTCCTGATGATAACACAAAATAATGCTTCTATCTTTTTGTTATGAAACTTGTTAAAGAACACGTATTTTTCTGGCCAGATAGGTATGTAATTTTTGTAATGGAAGGCGCAAAAAGGTAGTTTATACGATACATTAGAATGACATAATGGAAAGCAATATAAATCTGAAAAAGGAAAATCAGTGTATAGTGAGGCAATTAATTTGTAAAATATAACTACATAGTTTTCTTTCATATAATCAAATCAACATTAAAAAGGATAAAGTTGAAAAGTAACGAAATTTCTACTCCATTTCTGCAACACATTACTCAAATCAAGGAATCTTTCCCCAAAGTTAAAGAATACCCGACATAATTGGGGATTACTGTAAAGTAATTAAAATTCTTGTTAAGTACCATGATGCTTGCCTATTGTTTCTTGTTACAAGACAACTGACATGGGCATGACAAATATGCGACCTTCGTAACTCTGGAATATTATATAATACTAAGATGGAATACTTACTTCTTTTACGTTGAAGGATTTTATATAAGTAATATGAAATCATCGTTCTTAGTTTTCTATAAATTAAACTTATTTTTTCTGAGAAATCATCATTAATAGACTGCTTATAAAATCACATGAAATGAAATTGAACAGAAATGTGAGCTGAAATTATACAAGTTGTGCAGCATACATAAAAATGTTTTACCACAGACCTAAGATATGAAAATAAATGTAAACTCTTTGAAAACAATGAAATAACTCATGCTGACTGGGCTAACTGGCGTCGAAAACGAAACAAAGGACCATAATGTAGCAAATTTATTAGAAGTCCCTATTATAGCATATCGCAAACTACATACAGGCATAAATACCACGTATAGTCGTGTCGTGTCCATGAAGAATTAAATCAAAACAGAAAATGAAGATGTTGCATTAAATAATAAAAATAGGACGCGACTGACGAATGTTATGTGCTTGTTATTGTCGAGTTATTTTATTCATCAACATTGAACGCAGCTCACCTAGAGAAAGCCCTTTATTACATGAATTTGGGGAAAATAGCTACACTACAATCGAAAGTAGTACAAAAGTAGAAACAGAATTTTTTGCAGTGGCATCCCTAGCGTGGAATCCTCCGATTTAAAGACGTTCCCTTTAAATGACGTCATCAATCGTAGCGCATTTTTCTCGTATGGAGGTAGGCGTTCACGTATACCTTCCTTTGTAAAAAATACAAACTACACAACTCCAGTCTCGTTTAGTATTCATAACCTGACTTCAGTCATAGTAAGATGTGTGCTGGAAAGTTTTCTTTCCCGACACAAAATCGTATAAATGGCAACAATATGCACGTTCGCCCAAAATGCCGTATGGATCTATGCGAGTATAAAAGTATACACATAAATAAACGAGACGCGAGAGTGAACGCCATATTACTGATCGTGGTCCTTAAGGTACGTATAAATGGTGCCAGTGCTGCTTACCACTACGCTAACCACAAACATGCCAACACCACTGTTGATTTCCTTTTCGAATAGAAAATCGATCCATATCCAGGCAGCAGGTTAGCAAACCAACCAAGAAAAATTTCGTTGGAGAAAGAGGAAAGTTGGAGTGCCAGAAAAGCATATTGTAACACACATACCTATATTAAACACAATATATGAAAACTTATTTATGCATTGCTCTCTTATGTTTAAGAACGATGCACACAAGTTACAAAATATTATTATAAGAAGTGGTGGCAGTCGTAGTGTTCAAAGCCAGAGTCGTTAAGTGCATGTAGAAATGCTACTTTTTCCATATGAATGGTACAACTTAACAACGTGGTAAAAGTAAAAGTTCAATCGTTTTTGTGTATACGTGCATGCATCATCGTCGTATTTCCCTTATTACTACTTCTGCTGCTGCGGTTGGTTACTTTTACTTCTGCTTTTCTAAACACCACACCACGTTGCTTTTCCCATTCTGACCGACAGACCGTAGGCTTATTGCCGATGTGCCTTATAACTTGTTGTGTTGCTGGATGGATGACTTCTTTTTGCCTAGATCAGCGTTTAGCGATCTAGTTTTCTCTCGCCCACACATCTTTCTCTGCAGCTTTACTACTCCACCTATTATACTATTACTATTATACATGTATATGTTATGTTATATCGCAATCATCCTTATAATCAACACCACGACTCAACTCCACATCTGCAGGATCTAGTTTTTTTTCAAATGCCATATTAAATATTATTGTCTGCCAGGGTCTTTACAGTAATTGAAAATATTAAATGACCGTGTTTGCAAAGCTAAGTAGAAAAATACAATCTATATTTAGTAGTCCAATTACCTATGTGTCCACGTGCGTTTAGAGGTCACGTAGCATGCTATATCAATGTTTTATGAAAATGTTCAAACAGAAAATAATGCATGACCATCAAACGCTGTAAATTTTGCTAATGATTGATTATTGACACAATAGAAAGCAAACCGCCAACCAGGAAATGTCTATATTTCCAAAAAGACGAGGTATAAGATACTGAACGGTGATATTGTATATAATATTTACACTTTCATGGAATCTACAATACAACTCGCCTACTCGACAATAACGAAACCGGAACAGGATGTCGTTTTGTCAGCGATTTGACTCTGATCTGATTATACGGTGTTGGTTTTACGGTTTTATCCATTTGGTATTGCTGACGTGGGATGGATAAATCCTTCCTTAAAGTGCCCCTTTCTGACAGAATCGAAATCTTTCGCAAAGCTGAATATTTACGTTTAGTAGCTTGGTGAAAATGTAATGATAGCAAACTGCAATAAAAAGAAAGTTTCTGCAAAACATCCAATGCAAGAAACACATTTACACGGGCCACATACTGACCATATTTTAATGAAAAAATGTCGTAGGAACGATAGGAAAGTTCATAAAACTCGTTATTGAGCAAATATGATGATGCTACTGATAGTTTAGATTATGAGAATGGGTATCATGTTATACTTTTCCCACAAAGGAAACTTTTTCCCTTCCTACTTTTACTCCGCTCTTACTTATAGTGCCCACAAAACCATACTTTCACACGGCGAAAAAAACGCCTTTCTTTTTAACATCCTCTGTACCGTTCTTTAAAAATGAAAAGCGAAAGGGAAGTGCGAAACGTTTCTGATATGGAATATATTATACACCTCTGTGAGTTGGAAGAGTTATAGTTACGAGAGCTCCATTACGGCTGAATGATGGTAATGATAACAGGGAACTGTATAATAATGGGAGTATGGTTAAAGGTATGAATACGTTAATATTGCGGCAGCATGATGATGACGAAGGTGGTGGGCTGGAAACTAAGATGTGAAAATAAGTTGTACTTTTGCTCCTTCCTGTCTCCCCTGCTGCACTGCCTGGTGTGTTCATTGCGCTAGAGTTGCATGGATTTTGTTGAATATTTCAAACAAAAAATCTCATTATCATCATCACAAAACTTCCACATTTCTACCAACCTTTTTCCGTCTTCACCATTTCCAGTTTATACTTTTTATGCTTTCGTTCAATCTGACATCGTAAATGTAGATATATCAAAGCGGTGCAGATGTATGCTATAAATTGACTTTCATGATAGTGTATTATTGTCATTGCTATCTTGCCAGTTGTAATAGTCAACTATGTATTCGGTAAGGATGTACGCACTAACCGTTATCAAAACTCAAATCTTATTAAGCTTTGTGAAATATTGAAGAAGGAATAAAAGAAAAGCGATTTGGAATTGCATTGTGATGTATGTAGTTATATGTCTGGTTGGCGATACTGCTCAATAAAACATCAGTTTAAATACACGCATTTACATTACTGCAAAAAACATAAATTTCAAAATGCATGTCAAAAGAACTATCTAGATATAGACTGTAGGTTCGGAAATACATATAATATGATTTAATAGAGCTACATACGGTATGCATTTCATTTTCATTTCAGTCTTTTTGGTAAATTCGAATGCGTAAAATGCAAGTGATCATTTTGCCCCAAAACCTTGAAGTGAGTAACATATTGAAATGAAATTATTGGTAAATTGTTTGGTTGTAGGTGAACCATACAAAAGCATAATGAACAATTGATCCACCTTATGTAAAACTGATGACGTACCATGAATGTTGATTATGGAATCGACCGTTTTCCTACCTGCCTTTGGAAGAAAATGGAAGATCAAACGGTAAATGTGGACTATGGATCATCATCAGAACCATGATTTATTGGCATTCGCTTTCAGAGAGATCAGAGAGACTCCACTCCACCTACAAATGAAAAGCTCAAGAGAATATTGATCTCCTTCATATGTGCGTTTAAAATGAGTCACTACGGGGTATATAATTGGAAACTATAATATCTCTGGTTGTGGGCGTCAATTACATATTTTCTTATCAAAACAGCAACCGTATACCATAACCTAATATAATTGTAAGATACACCTTTTATAAATGCGAAATAATGGATTTAAAGATTATTCAAGAATTAGTTAAATATTGAAAAATAAGCTAATCATTCAAAAATCGAATATTACAGATGTTAACTAATATTTAACTCTGACTGCATCTAACTAAAATAGCCACTACGCATTTTAAACAGGAATTCTGGAATTAACAGAACAGAAATAAAAACTAGTTAATTTTAATCGCATCACATAAACAATGCTAACAGTCAATAGCTATTTAATTTCATATGATTATTTTTGAAACTCTTGTACATCCAATATCTGCGATTTAATTATAAACATGGAATATACATACATATTGTGTGTATTACGTTCACGTGTGGAACACGTTCGACTGAGTACATTGACCAGAACGGTCTCACATCAGTCACGTACGTATGATGACACAGTGCATAGTCAATAGTTGTGGAAAAATAAAACACAAATTTAACATGGATTACCTATATACAGGATTTGGATTGTAAGGACAAGGGTGTACTTACATTGTGTAGAGTGAGACTACCTCTACTCTGTCACCAAATTTTTTTTGTTTAGGTTCCATCGTCACATAACTTGTCTATATTTTTATAAGCGACCAAACTTGTATGATATAAAAAAGAAAGAAATGGTTTTGTAGCAACTACTACATTGAACCAAAATATAAAGTATAAACACATACCAATGTTCAACTAATGTAAGATAAGGTTGCAAGCTTACTTTATGCAGTATCCATCAGTTCAGAGTTCAGTTAGAGAAAAAAGTTTCATTATACAAATAAGATTTCTGTATCCTATGCAAGTTCATATCCAAGCTTCTTGTAAAACATTTGCGAGTTACTTTCATATATGTCCCCAGTTGTAGGGAAACAAAGTATAGAGTATTTTACCGATATAAAAACATGAAACAATTCGTTTATTGTACGTGAAGCAAAACATTTATTCTGTTAAATATGGATGCAAGTAGGGAAATGGTCAATAGTAATAGTAATATTGTACTTTAATACTACTTCAGTTATCGTGATATTTTACCTTGAACAGTACTCGTCCTTATGAAAACAGAACAAACAAAACTTACCAAACTATTATTTGTTCTCGGTCCGTGCCTGTAAAACTTTACTTCTTTAAGCTCACAAGGAGTCATTTATGAAGCCTGTGGGGGTACTTATGTACGGTATGCACTCCTGTTCCGTTGTGTACATTGACTGGATATTGTTATGCATGAACCTTTGTACCGAAATCCCAACTACGCATATCTTCACTTCACTTACAATCCATCCACCAGTAGTGTGCTCTATATATCTATATGTAGTAAAATTCATTGGTTTTTAAACGGGCCCACAACTGAGAAATGTTTCTTGGTCCTTTGTTTCTCTACTCATCTTTATAATGCTAGCAAGTCCTTCCCTGAAAAAAATGTCAAAATAGGAGACTGGTCCAAGTAAAAATACGTTAAGTATAAGAGCTCACTTTACTTTGTGGTGTATATATAGGTATTCGTGTAAAAATAATAATAACATCTTGTGGATCCATAATGTAATGAATGCACTGATTGTTCCTTTTCACTTGAAAAAGACATATTCACACAAGGAGTGGGAAAGGTATAGGTAAACTATTTTCGTATCTTTATGACAAAGAATACATATACACCATAAGAACCATTCGAGCAAGAAAAATACATACGTTTCTTACACAATATGTAATATCAGTAAGAAAGGAAATTAAATGACTCATCTTGAAAATAGAAAAACATGCCCAAAAAACTGACATCATACCTACATGCAATACTATTTACGATAAGGATGCGATTTTAACACTGGAGTGGGATATGTTGGAGTAGATGTTTCTTTTTGAGATGGAAAATTATTTTCTAAAAAGCTCGAGCAGTTGTACATTATACGTTGCATGTTAGTGAAGCAGAGGCATATCCTGAAGTAAATATAGTAGTAGTAGTTTTTTTCATGGATTTATTTTAATTTATTTGTTTGAGAAACTAGTGCCAATATTACTAAATCGTAATTGCGAATTAAACTTTAATTTTCTGTAGTTGATAGAATAGGAAATTTATAATTAATTGAGTCCTATTAGCCACAATGCCAATGCCACCTTA